>SNQJ01S0043901.1:93280-114675 GCA_010110895.2 Picea sitchensis | reverse complement strand
TTTGATATTAGAGGATAAAATAAATTACGTTGAAGAAAGAGAAGACGTGAACAAATTGTATTTCAAATTATGTTTCTGTTCATTTAATCACAAAATAAGTACTTCATGAAATCAGAGTGGGTGCACGTGAAATTGAATGGAATCTTATGTTTATGTTTGTTTAATCACCTTTTAGTTCATATTTTTGAAATCTAGTTAAGCACAAACTTTTCATTATTTGGATGTTATTAATATTAATAGTCATTAATCTCATTAATATTATGAATATTAGTTGTTAATAATTATATCATTAACATTAATATTATCAATATAGGTATCAATATTAATTTTGTTAAATGCTATTAAATATAGTAACATGTTACTATTAATAATATACAAAGGTATTAATTATTATTGTTAGTTAATAATAATAATAATAAATAATAATTTATTAATAAAGTATTTATAATATTATAGTAACTAGTAACAATCATTTTTATGTAAGAAGTGGTTGATATAACATCTATATATATCAATCACTTTTTACATAAAAATGGTTGTTGCTAGTTGACTACATCCATGTTTTTTGGACCACCATTAATATATTAATACATAATTAATGTTTTAATTAATTATTACATTAATATTATATCCTAATGGTTAAGAACATGTGTTTCCTCTTAAAAGGTCATGCTGGGCGGAAGGGGGTCCTTTGTCCCACAAACAAGGGGGTCTCATACACCAATTTGGTGTGCTGGCTTGGCTGTGACCTTAAAAATAGATTATTATTATTATTATTATTATTAATGTTTATAAATTAATGAGATCAATTATTGTAATGTATTACATTAATGTAATATATATTGATAATTTATAAATGAAATCTATAAATTAAAGTATGAAGTTACATTAATGTATAATGTAGTTGATTGATACGTTTTTTATGGGGTTGGATGAGACCATTCCCATCATAAAAAGAAGAGGGATTTTCTTAGCTTTAGTTCCCTTTATTTATTAGTTCAAATTCCATATCCACTATTTAATACCTGCCATGTTGGTTACTTACTACCTTAGATTAATAGTATAATGTATTAATTAATTAATAAATTTATAAATTATTAATTAATACATTGCCATATTGATAAAGTAATAAAATAAAACATTAATAATGTAAAGATACATTGATATATTGTATTAATGTAATGTATAAATTAAAATATTAATTTACATTAATTAATATATAAAGCAACTTATTAATTGAATGATACATTAATAATGTAATGTAATGTATTAATTAATATATATATTAATGTATAATATAAAGTATATTAATTAATTTATACATTAAATATGATATTAATAATGTATTTATTAATATTTTTAATCACTAAGATATAAATATTTATATTTATATTAAAACATTAATATTACAAAATTAATACATTAAAAAAATATCAATACATTTTTAAAATATTAATACCTTAATAAATACATCATTAAAGTATTAATACATTAATAATAAATAATTAAAGTATTAATTAGTTAATATATTAATAATGCATTATTAAAGTATAAATACATTAATAATGTAAAATATTTATCAATTTATACATTAATACATTAATTAGTTTATAAATTAAATACATTATTAATAATGAATTTATTATTATTAATATTGTTAAGTAACATTAAGTATTAATTAATTTATACATTAATAGATGAATTAGTTTATACATTAAATACATTATTAATAATGCATTTATTAACATTATTAATATACTAAAATATTGATATTAATATTTATAATAAAACATAAATATTGATATTAAAAAAATAATTTTAAAGAATTGATACATTAAAAAGTTATCAATACTTTAGTAATACATTATTAAAGTATTAATACCTTAATAAATACATTATTAAAGTAAAAATACATTATTAAACTAATAATACATTAATACATCAGTAATACATTATTAAAGTAACAATACATTAATATATTAGTAATATATTATTAAAGTATTAATATATTAATACAATAATTTACAATGACCATGCTTCAGTATGGTTGGCCATGATCATGGATAACTTTGGTATAACTTTGTTGACTTTGGGAAGGAAAGGTTCACTATGGTTGACATGGTTAATTATAGCTGACCATGACCATGGTTAACTTCCCTAGACCTTCATCGTGGTTAACTTCTGTATACCTTCACTATGGTTGACATTTACTATGGATGAAATTCATTATGGTTGAACTTGGTTGACCATGACCATAGTTGATTCTGGTTGACAATGGATAACCATGTTTGACAGTGGTTGTCCATAAACGATCATGGTTAGTCATGACCATAATTGACCAAGAATATGGATGACATTCAGATAGTGAAATTTGGAAGTGTTTGTCACATTATGATGACATGATATTCACATAACATTGTGACAATGAAGCTATGTTGATGACATTGTGATGACGAGGCTATGTTCGTCAGATTGCGATGACAAGATATTTGCATCACAATATGATGACAGGATATTTGCATCACATTCCAATGACGAGGCTATGTTCATCACATTGCAACGACATTATATTTTTTGTCACATATTGACAACGATGAGGATATTGGGATGAGGGTTTTAGGTTCATCACATTACAATGACAGATCATTTAAGTAAAGATTGACAATGTGATGAACATAAATGTCGTGTGTTCATCGTAGAAATTTGTCGACTTTGGGAAGGAAAGCTTCACTATGGTTGACATGGTTAATTATGGTTGACCATGGCCATGGTTAACTTCCATAAACATTCACCGTGGTTAACTTTCGTAGACCTTCACTATGCTTGACGTTCACTATGGATGACCTTCACTAGTGTTGACCTTGGTTGACTATGGTTGACAATGGTTAACCAAGTTTGACAATTGTTATCCATAGGTGACCATGGCTAGCCATGACCATAGTTGACCAAGACTACGGATGACATTCAAACAGTGAAATTTGGAAGTGTTTGTCACATTATGATGACATGATATTCACGTAACATTGTAGCGATGAAGCTATTTTGATGAAATTGGGATGGCGAGGCTATGTTCGTCATATTGTGACAATATGGTTATTTTTGTGACATTGCAAGGGAGGGGATAAGTTCACCAGATTACGACGACAAGATATTTGCATCACAATATGATGAGAGGATATTTGTATCACATTGCAATGATGGGGCTACATTCATCACATTCCGACAACAATATATTGTTTGTCACAAATTGATGATGATGGGGATATTGCGATGAGGGGTTTATGTACATCACATTACAATGACATGTCATTTAAGTAAAAAGTGGCAATGTCATGAACATAAATGTAATATGTTCATCATATGTCAAATGGACATGTGATGAAAATAAATGTCATATGTTCATCACATAGCGATGACAGGATATTCATTTCGACAATGGGGCGATGCTCATCACAGAGTGATGACAAGACATTGTTTTTCACATTATGCCGATAGGATATTTGTGTCACATATGTGAGGATATGTTCATCACATTAGGACGACGAGGTTCTGTTCATCACATTGCAACAATATGGTTATTTTCATCACATTGTGATGACAAGGTTATGTTCTTCACATTGTGACAATATGGTTATGGCCAGTCATGTTTGTTACATTGCAACAATATGGTTATATTCATCAAATTATGACAATATGGTTATGACAAGACATGCTCATCACATTGCGAAAAATATTGTTATGGCGACTCATATTCTTCACATCGCGACAATATTGTTGTGCTCATCACATTGTGACAATATGGTTATGGCCAACCATGTTCAACCATTGTCAACCATGGTCACCCATAGTCAACAATGGTCATGGTCAATCGTCACATTGTCCATATGGTTATGGCCAACCATTGTCAACCATAGTCAACCATTGTCGACCATGGTCAATGGTCATGGTCAATATCATTGTGTTTGTCACATTGTGACAATATGGATATGGCCAACCATATTCAACCATGGTCAACCATATTCAACCATGGTCATGGTCAATCAAGGTCAACGATATTTATGTTCGTTACATTGCGACAATATGGTTATGTTCGTCACATTGTATGTTCAACGTATAAGGCTAGGTTCATATGTTGTTTTTTCACATTATGACGATAGGATATCTGTGTCACGGGCGGTGAGGATATGTTCATCACATTAGGATGACGAGGTTATGTTCATCACATTGCAACAATATGGTTATTTTCATCACATTGTGATGATAAGGTTATGTTTGTCACATTGCGACAATATGGTTATGGCCAGTCAGATTCGTCACATTGTGACAATATGGTTATATTCATCAAATTGTGATAATATGGTTATGACAAGACATGCTCGTCACATTGCGAAAAATATTTTTATGGCCACTCATGTTCTTCACATTGCGACAATATCATTGTGTTCGTCACATTGTGACAACATGGTTATGGCCAACCATGTTCAACCATTGTCAACCATCATCAACCATAGTCAACCATGGTCATGGTCAATCAAGGTCAACCATATTTATGTTCGTCACATTGCGACAATATGGTTATGTGCGTCACATCATATGTTCAACGTAGAAGGCTAGGTTCGTAACATTGCAACAATATGGTTATGTTCGTCACATCATATGTTCAACATATAAGGCTAGGTTTGTATGTTGTTTTTCCACATTATGACAATTGGATATCTGTGTCACAAGCGGTGAGGATATGTTCATCACATTAGGACAACAAGGTTATGTTCATCACATTGCAACAATATGGTTAATTTCATCACATTGTGATGACAAGGTTATGTTCGTCACATTGTGACAATATGGTTACATGGCTAGTCATGTTCGTCACATTGCGACAATATGGTTATATTAATCAAATTGTGACAATATGGTTATGACAAGACATGCTCGTCACATTGTGAAAAATATTTTTTTGGCCACTCATGTTCTTCACATCGCGACAATATCATTGTGTTCGTCACAGTGTGACAATATGGTTATGGCCAACCATGTTCAACCATTGTCAACCATGGTCAACCATAGTCAACCATGGTCATGGTCAATCAAGGTCAACCATATTTATGTTCGTCACATTGCGACAATATGGTTATGTTCGTCACATAGTATGATCAACGTAGAAGGCTAGGTTCATAACATTGCAACAATATGGTTATGTTCGTCACATCATATGTTCAACGTATAAGGCTAGGTTCATCACATCGTATGTTCAACGTATAAGGCTAGGTTCGTCACATTGTGACAATATGGTTATGTTCGTCACATTGCAAGGGAGGGAGTAAGTTTGCTAGATTACAACGACAAGATATTTGCATCACAATATGATGACAGGATATTTGCATCACATTGCAATGATGGGGCTACGTTCATGACATTGCGACGACAATATATTGTTTGTCACATATTGACAATGACGGGGATATTGCAATGAGGGGTTTATGTTCATCACATTACAATGACATGTCATTTAAGTAAAAAGTGGCAATGTGATGAACAAAAATGTCGTATGTTCATCATATGTCAAATGGATATGTGATAAAAATAAATGTCGTATGTTCATCACATAGCGATGATAGGATTTTTATTTCAACAATGGGGCGATGTTCATCACATTGCAACAATATGGTTATGGCCAGTCATGTTCATCAAATTGCGACAATATGGTTATGTTTGTCACATTGTGATAATGTGGTTATGGCCATTCATGTTTGTCACATTGCAACAATATGGTTATGTTCGTTAGATTACGATAATGTGGTTATGACAAGTCATGCTCATGGCATTGCAACAATATGGTTATGTTCGTCATAGTGCGACAATATGGTTATGGCAAGTCATGTTCATCACATTGAGAAAATATGGTTATGTCCGTTAAATTGTGAAACTCGACGCAATGTTTGTCAAATTGAAAGACTCAACACTATGTTCATCACATTGTAACAACAAATTGTTTAATGAGTTATAGTTATTATAAGAGATTTGATAACAAATGATATGGATCTTTGTAGATGATGAGTCATATTGTTCTAAGGACATTGATAACAAATCTACTTGATTTATACATTATAGATGATAATTTATATTTGTCCTAAAAACATTTAAAGGAAATCAACTTGTTTTACCAGTTGCCGATGACAATTTATACTAATTCTAAAGACATTGATAGAAAATCAACTTGAAATTTGATGATGATTTATTATTGTTATAAGGATTTATTATTGTTACAAGTATCCTACCCATAGAAAAGTTTCATTCAAACCCATATTCTGAAACCATTAAAGTAAAGAGGAGTATTATGGTCATTTATAACTATATAAACTATATTTGTAATTATATATTATATAGTTAAAAAAAGTCTATTTTTTTTTAATATATAAACAATTAAAATAGTTTTTATTACTATTATTACATTGAATAGAAAAATAAAAAAAATAAAAAAAATAGTTTATTACTATTATTCCATTAAAAAATACATATTTAATAGAAAAATATAAAAACAAAAAATACAATTTATGTATTCATATTATTTTATTAATAAATATTTAAAAAATCTAAATATAAAAAATTTGTAGTTTTTTACAAAATTAAATATATTTACATTTTTAAAAGATGAAATAACAATTCAACTCATTTAAAATACATTAATACACTATTAAAATAATATATTAATAAAGTAGTAATACATTATAAAAGTATTAATATATTAATATTACATTAATATAAATTAAAGTATTAATTTATATTATTCTACAATATAACATATTAATTGATTTTTAAAATTAAAAAATTAAACACTATTATGATCATCATTTTGAAATGGATTAAAATTTGTAATGATAAAATTTTATTTAATCAAATTAAATTAAAATTTAAAAAATAAAAATAAAAATTAGTTAATTTAGAAAATAATTATATTGTAAAATGATTAATTTTATTTACAAATAATAATTACCTTTAAAAATATCAAGTATAAAATGTAAAATTGTATTTAATTAATTTATTAAAAATTTAATTAACTTAAAACTAAATATATTTACATTTTAATTTTTTTTTTTTGAACTTATATAATTTAATTTTATTAAAATTATTTTTAATTATATAAAAAATAAGATTTAAAATTATATTAAAATTTTATAAATTTTTTAATTATATTAAAAATAAGATTTAAAATTATATTGAGATTTAAAGTTATATTAAAATTATATTTAAAATAAAATGTAATTATTTTAAAATGATATTTAATTATTGTAAAATTAAATATATTTATAATTTTTTAAATATTAAATTATTTATAACAACAACCCTAAGAACTTACGCTCCTGCATAATCAATTGAAACGCGGAAGGTTGGAGGTTGATACGCCCACATTTCACTTCACATCCATGCGGAGGGGAGGTGGGAAGTTGAAACGTGGAGGGGAGGTTGGAATCCAAGCGGCCATAAGCATCTGAAAAAATACCCATCCGCTCAGTAATAATAATTTATGTTGTTATTTATTAATTACTAAATGTGACAATCTGGTGGTGAGCAAGTAATTTTTTAATCTTATTTAGTAAATGTGAAAAAGTAATCACATAAACCTACTTCTTTATAAATGAGTGGAAGTTAATTTATCAAAATCTCATCCATTGATTAGAGAGGATGATGAACAATATGCCAGCATCTTCAATTGCCAACCCTAAGATTGAAATTTAGGATTAAAAGGTTGATTAATCCACCGATTCCAATAGGGGGACGCCTATCGACGTAATTAAAAATAAAATATTATCATATAAATATTTTAGATAACATTTTAACTTACCTTCAATCCAATTAAATTATGATAAAATTTTAATTTATCTCCTATCCAATAAACTATCATAAAGTTTTAATTAACATCACATTGTAGGGAAGTTTCCTTCCATGCAATATATTATGTTAATTCAAGATTTCTATCTTTATGATAGATGAAAAAGTTCATTACAATTTCTCTCAATAAACTTGGCCAACACATTCATTTCACAATGTGTAAAAATTTCATTGTGATGAACATAACCCGATCTTGCAATGTAATGAAACCCAATGTTACAAACTGAACAACATTACTTGGCATTGCAATGTGATAAACATACCCCAAAATCACATTTGATCATAAACTTTCACAAACATCAAAAAGAGATGTTATCCGACATAATTCGAGGTCGTAATGGCATGGACACAACCCGCTATTGCAATATAACAATCATACCTTTCCGTCGTAATATGATGTTAACCATGATTATGTTGATATAATCCTCACAACATAATCCAACCCTTAATCTATGTCATAATGTATCATAACCATTGAGGAACATACAAGTTCCTTATAAGCCAACCTAAATGAATATAAGAATGAAGCATCACCTTTCTTTAACATCTTACTTTAACATAATTCGTAAGGGATTTCTCTATTTGAGATAACCATAAATGAAAACGCTATGTGTTATAATGTTACATTGTGACTAAACCTAGCATATCCTTACATGAACATTGTAATGTGATTCCCATGGGAAAACCTTACTATGTAATGAACATTTCCCTATGTCATGATGTGTTGAACATTTCCTTATGTCATGATGTCTCAAACATTTCCCTACGTCGATATGTAAAAAACATTTCCTAGCCTCGATATGTGACGAACATAGCCAAAGGTCGCACTATCACTATCATATCCCAACGTCGCAATGTGACAAATAAATTGGCTATGTGAATAGTAACGTCACAATCTGAAGAACATAAACATACATGGCATTGACATGAACATATACCAATTGTCGTAATGTGATGAACATATCCTCATGTTCCAATGTGATGCACTTATCTTGATGTCAAAATGTGACAGACATTTTGAAACAWCCCAATCTAACAAACAAAACCCTTTGTTGCAATGTGATGTACAAAAACCAATGTGGCAATGTGAGAAATATAGACCAACATTGCAATGATATGAACATTTCCTGACATTGCAATGTCAAGAACATAACCTTATGTCACCATGAGATGAACATTGTCACAATCTGATGCACATAACATGATATAATAATAAGACGAACATTTCTCGATGTCACAATGAGACAAACATTTATCAATGTCGCAATGAGATGAAAATTTCTCGATGTCACAATGAGACAAACATTTATTAATGTCGCAATGCGACGAACATTTCCGACGTTGCAATGTGACAAACAATTCTTGATGTCCCAATGTGATGAAAATTTCCTATCGTCGCAATGTGATGAACATTTTTTAACGTCACAATGCGACGATTATTTCCCGACGTTGCAATGTGACAATCATTTCTCGATGTCGCAATGTGACGATCATAACCTGATGTCGTAATGAGACAAATATTTCCCAACGTCACAATGTGATGAACATACCCTAATGTCCCAATGAGATGAACATTTATCGACATCACACTGTGACGAACATAACCTAATGTCACAATGAGACAAACATTTCATGATGTTGCAATGTGTCGAACATAACTAGATGTCACAATGTGATGAACAAAATCTCATGTCACAATTTGATGAACAAAACCTCATGTCATAATCTAACAAAGAAAACTTGATCAACATTGCAATGTGAAAGTGCCATAGAAAACCATGGTTAAGCATACTCAACATGGCCCGCCATAATCATCTCCAAAAGGTCTATGAAGGTCTATGAAGGGCATGAACAACATTAGTCAACCTTGGTGAACCATAGTCAACCATGGTGAAGGTCAAGTATGATCAACCATACTGAACTTTGGTCCATGTCAAGCTCATTCATGGTTAACCATAGTCAACAATGGTTATGACTCAATGTGACGAACATTTTTTGACGTCGCAATATGACGAACATTTCTTGACGACGCAATGCAACAAACATTTCTCGACGTCGCAATGTGTCGAACATAACCTGATGTTGCAATGAGACAAATATTAGCCAATGTCGCAATGTGACTAACAGACCCTGATATCACAATGAGACGAACATTTCTTGAAATCGCACCTTGACAAACATAACCTAATTTTGTAATCAGACAAACATTTCCTGATGTCACAATGTGCCAATAATAGTCAACCCTGGTCAATCATAGTCAACCATGGTGAAGGTCAACTATGATCAACCATATTGAACTTTGGTCCATGTGATGCTCATTCATGGATAACCATAGTCGACCATTGTTAAGGTCAACCATAGTAAACCATTGTTAATGTGTCAACAATAGTCAACCATAGTCATAGTTAAGGTGAAACATGGTGAATGACATCGATAGTCATGATCAACCATGGTCATGCCTATCCATGGTCATCTATGAACAACAATTGTCAAACATAGTAACCATTGACGACCATGGTCAATCATGGTCAACCAAAGTCAACCAAGGTCAACCATAGTGAAGGTTAGGCTCAACCATGGCCAGCCATAATAAACCAACTTTAACGAAGGTCTACCAATGCTCACCATGGTTGTGGTCAATCTCATGGACAAATATTTTCAACCATGGTTAAGCAGTGACAACCATGGTGAACCATGGTCAAGGTCAACCACATTCAACCATGGTCATTGTCATTCTCAACCATGGTCAATCATAGTCTACGATAGTAAACCAAATTCAACCAATGTATATGGAAGTTAACCATGGTCACGGTCATCCATAATTAACCATGGTCATAGTAAGTGAAAGTCAACTGCAATTAACCATGTGCATGATCAACAATTCTTTATTAACTTATTAATTAACAATACCTTAATACTTTATCAATGCATTAATACATCAATAATTTATTCTTAATGTATTACCTTAATAGTGTACTATTACTTTTTTAATGTAATACATTAATGTATTAGTACTTTAATAATGTATTAATTAATAATATATTAATGCATTAATTAATTAATATATCAATATTTACCACATTAATGTATTTATGTATAAATACATTAATCAATAAACCATTACTATATTATCATATCGATGCATTAATACATTAATCTTTTACTACATCAATGTATTAATACATTATAATTGTATCAATATTTTAATTTATTTATGTAAAAAATTATTATTTATGTAATTTTAATGTGTTAATTTATTAATATTCACACATAAATACATTAATCAATAAACCATTACTATATTATCATATCGATGCATTAATACATTAATCTTTTACTACATCAATGTATTAATACATTATAATTGTATCAATATTTTAATTTATTTATGTAAAAAATTATTATTTATGTAATTTTAATGTGTTAATTTATTAATATTCTATCAATGTATTAAAGTAACATTTTAAAGAAATAATGTAATAACCTTAATTTATACTATCACATCAATGCATTATATTAATACATTAAATTGATATATTTAAAAAAAATTAAAATTCTTATTATGTATTAATTATAAATATTGTATACATTAATTATATATATTTTATTTCTATATTATATATGAATGTTTTCATTATTTAATACATTTATTAATACTCATATATTAATTAATTATTACTAATTATACGTATTTATTAATATTTATATATTAATTAATTAATACTCTCACAATTTTCTTGGAAGTTTATAATGTATATTATTACTAATGTATATATTATTTTGTTAAGAATTTAAATAGATTTATAAATGTAATTATCACAAATACTGAATACACAATAGATCCACACAGCAAGATAGAAGAAACCACACTATATTATTACCAAACTCTTGAGGTAGGGTAACACCATACAATGGATCCTATTATGGAAGTGATTCTCTCCTGTTCACTTGCCTCTTCGAGGGGGCATTCTCCTATTGAGCTACGGCTCCAAATACAATAATTCTCTTCATATTCCCTTACATTGCTTGAACACCTTTATATAGTGCTACCATCACCTAAGAACATTCTAGAGGAGGAATCTTCTATAAGTAGAACCTTCTAAAAGTCTTCTTTCATTTATTATATCTAATTACCCATTTATTATATCTAACTACCATAGTGGACCTTATTTAATAATATAGTGAACCTAGTCCACCTTACATTGAATGACCTCCACTATTATCACTATGGACCCTTTAAACCCCCTACTACCTCTCTAGCTACCTTACATATTTACTACTATATACATTAATACATTATATTAGACAAAACAATATTGTATAAATAAATTACATTACATTAATATTTTAATTATTAAATACATTCATGCTTTAATATATTAATGCATTAATTTATTAATACATTAATCAATACACAACAAAAATATTATTCAATTAACACATTAATACTTTGATATATTTCTTTCTTATTACATCAATCAATGTATTAATGATATTAATATTATTCAATTAACACATTAATACTTTGATATATTTCTTTCTTATTACATCAATCAATGTATTAATGATATTAATATTTTAGTATTTCAATGTTCTAAAACATTATTAATGTATCTATATTGATTAATATATGAATAATGCTTAATTGTGTTAATATTTTTATGTACTTATTTAAAAATGTATTATTAATATTTTTTTACTTTTATGATGTACTATTAATACTTTATTACTTTAAAGTATTTTATATTTTTATTTACATTAATGTATCACATTATCAATCTTCCTAACTTCTTAACTCAATAAAAGTATGGTGATCTTGGAAAGCTTTTCTAAATGCTTTTCTAGCATAGAAACAAAAATCTAAAAAATCTAAAGTAATTACTTACCCTCTTAAAATATGATAAACACCAATTTGGTTTTAGTGGAATTTAATCATCATCATCAATTCTTTATTAATATATTAAGTAATAATACTTTGATCTTTGATTAAAGTGTTCATACTATATAAATGTATTAATTAATTAACTAATATATTAATCACTAATATATAATGTATTTTTACTAATTAATTAATATTCATACATTACATTATAAATTATAGATTAATGCTTTTAGTATTTTATATATCATTAATATATTATTTAAATTACATATTAATATTTTAGTACAATAATCATTTATCATATCAATGTATTAATACATTATTTATATTTTAATGTTTTTTGTTTTGTTTATTAATTTGGTCGGACCTGTTGGTACACATAGAGCCCTCATGAGAATTAAATCTTACCCAACAATGAAAAACTCCTCACTTTCCACCATTAGATCCAACCCCTTTGAGCTTAATGTTTTAATACTTACTTATGTATAAATAATGTTTTACTATATTAATACTTAAATATGATATTATAATTATTTAACACATTAATGCCTTTTGTACATATGTATTTATACATTAGTAATGCAATTTTACATTATTAATGTATTCTTACATTATAAATATATTTTTTGGTTACTAATGTATATATATTTATACATTAGTAATGTATTCTTACATTATAAATATATTTTTTGTTACTAATGTACTATTTTAGTAATGCTTTTATTTGGTTATTATTTCCTTATTATTACATGTATTATTTCCTTATTATTATTATTTATTTTATTAATGTACTATTTTGTTTATGTTAAATTAATTTATAATTTATAAATAATTATTTGATTATTAATAATCAATTACTAAATAGTANTTGGTTATTATTTCCTTATTATTACATGTATTATTTCCTTATTATTATTATTTATTTTATTAATGTACTATTTTGTTTATGTTAAATTAATTTATAATTTATAAATAATTATTTGATTATTAATAATCAATTACTAAATAGTATTTAATTATTAGATTTAAAATGTATAAATATATTAATGGTTGTGTCCATGCATGTTCACAGTCAACTAGAAATAACCACATTTAAGTAAAAAGTGGTTGTTATAAGTGGATGAACACCATTAATTTTAAAGGGTGAAAAATGATGAGGATTGACCTATATCAACCACTTTTTATTTAAATGTGGTTGTTGCTAGTAGATAATGTTGATCATCTACAAATTGTGTCACTATAATAAAAACTCAAGAATATAGATTGGCATTGATCCTTCTCGAAAATACTATCTATACTTTTATCTCGAAAATACTATCTATACTTTTAACCAAAAGAGGAAAGTGAGTAAATTTGAATTAATGAGATTGGTCTTAGACATATACATATACATAATGTTGATCCATCATAACCATAGATCCATCTTAATGTTAAAATAAATTTATGTGATTGTGGATTATAAAACTAAACTAAACTAAACTTTGGATCTATCAAAAGTGAAGAGAGGTGTAAACCTTTAACCTTTCAGCAAATTTTATACTCTAAATAATAAAATAATAATTAACATAAAAAAGTTATTTTTTATACATAAATATTTATATTGTAAAAACAATTTCAAAACATATCAACATATCAAGATTTTTTTTTTTCTTAAACTTGAAGTTGTCTACATGGCAACAACAATATAAACGCACACAATTTAGTGGTCTGTATTAAGTACAAATCATTGAGGTTACTTGCCATGATCGTGACATGCCTGCTGAAGTCGTATAAATAAGCAAATATCATTCCGCACTACCCACTAGCAGATGNACATGGCAACAACAATATAAACGCACACAATTTAGTGGTCTGTATTAAGTACAAATCATTGAGGTTACTTGCCATGATCGTGACATGCCTGCTGAAGTCGTATAAATAAGCAAATATCATTCCGCACTACCCACTAGCAGATGAGCACATGCATTATGTCAGATGGACTGGGCGCAGTACCTCCGTTGCTTTTCTATTTTGTCCAAAATGGCTGGCAGACGAGTCAGTACAGACAATTTAGATCTCTATATTATACTAAGAAAGCTTCATTGTTATCTTCCCAACAGATTATAAAACAACAACTCTTATTCAGGAGAGTCTGCAAAACGGATGATATATTAATACCCACATTAAATTTTATTTTGTCTGTGCAGTATGTATGCCTATTTTTGTACAAGAAAATCGCATATTTGTATGCTTCTTCCCTCTCATTTATGCGAACTGATGAATTATCTGTACCTCCAAAACTAAATGAGTCCCTATCCGTATGCCTTGTGAATCAATTTCTATATCAATGTTGCACTTGTTTTTTATCTGTAGGTCTTCCCATGTTTTCTTTAAGCACATGTATTTATCAGTGTGCTACGTTGGAGAATCACATGCATGAGAATTTATCATGATTTATCAATGCTATGATATGTGTTTCTCAAAATAGGTCAATCTCTCATTCTGGCCTTTTGTAATCAGTGTATTGTCTTCTATGCTGGTTTGTTGAAGACCATCAAAACCAGACAATACCAACATATATAGCTCTCGTGATTAATATGAAAAGTGGAAAAAAGTGATGAAGGTCTATAACAATTCATCAGATTCTCCATGGAAATTTTAATATTATTATGGATCTCAGTTCTAAATTTGCAACAGATTTTTGAAAGTTTGATTCTCTAGGTTCAGAAGATCAGCGTTAAGATCTTCAAAAGAAATTTCTTGCAGCTAAATGATAATAATGACGGTTGAGAAATATTAGATTAATGGAAACGACTTTCAGCAATAAAATAAACTGTCAATGCCCATTAATTCAATTGCTCTTGGTATCGACAGACATCATTAATGTTTGCACACTACGAATTTTGCTTTAATAGATTGTTTGCGAGAATAACTGGAAAGCAACGGACTTTAATTAGTAAATGTTGACTGAAGCCATGGCTCTTCAAATGTATATCTGACATCTACGAATGATTAATGTCTTATTTGATATTTGAAAGGACGAATCAGTGAGCGTCACATGGTTTTTCAGCAAATGCCGTAACGCCCTAACATATTCATCGTAGATCTACTCACAAATTCATAGATCGACTAACTTTAAAGCTTCATCAATGACATGCCAGGTTATCATGCCAGGTTTTGGTCCTACCACTATATGCAGTGCTTGTACAGGCACGTGTATAACTCTGTAAAAGTGATCGTATAATCCTTAGTTAAACATCCAGAAAGGAGTTTTCTAAACTTTTGATTTTTCGACATTTTCATCTTAATTGGATTTTGGTGAATAAGATTTTGGTGAAATCACTCTTCTGTTTTTCTATTGTTTAAATTACATTTTTAAATTCATAAATAGATTTAACATTAAAAAAAAATTGTAGGATATTTGAATTATATAAATTTAATAGTTTTCAACAATTTTTAATCAAATTTTAAGAAAAATTAATAAAAAATATACCCATAAAAACATAAAAAAAAAATACTAAACTACTAAACTCACAAATACTATCATAAAACAAAAAAAAATTGTACTTTTAAATTCACAAATAAATCCAGCATTCTGAAAAATTCACAAATAAATCCAGCATTCTGAAAAAATTCGTAAAACATTTGAATTATATAAATTTAATAATTTCCAACCATTTTTAACCTAAATTTAGAAAAATTAATAAAAAAAAATATACCAATAAAAACATAAAAAAAAATCGAACGTTTAAACTACGAGATCCAAAAATGCTACCATAAAACGAAGGAAACGGAAGCAATAAGCACCGCTCTGTATAGCATTTAATACTCTTCAAGTGTGGACATGGATCCAACGACCCACACACGAGAACATGCACAGCGTACATGTATTACCTTTTTCAGTTCTGCAGACTCCTTTCCCGATTTGGATTATGATTTCTACGAAGGAAGCGAATAATAGGGAAATCAATTTACACAATATTTTTTTGGACCAGGTTAACTTGTGAATAATTTTTTCTTTGGAGTTTTTTTTTAGGTTAAAAAAAACTGATCTGAATAGGATCAGATTTTTAGAGGTAGTTCGAGTTTTGTATGGATTAAAATTTTATGTATTTCAAAACTTTATTTTAAGAATTTTTCTCCATTTTAAATCAACTCAGATGTAAATCAACTCAGATGATCAGAATATCTATCAAAATTTTGGATTGATAGAAAATTTAAAAACGAACAATCTGAAAACTTGCTAAAAAAAAAAAAAGTACCTCACAAACAGATTACTATCAACATCTTATTGTCATTCCTAGATTTCAAGTATTTCACCTACTCTTCAAAATCCACCTTTCAACTGTCTTAATGAGTCAGAGTCTTCAATACTCTGCATTGGGTCTCGTTCATCTCTTACACATCGCTTGAGGCCTTTCTTAATGTCTCACAAATTGAATAAAGCACAACAACCATTTTGGCAATAATAATGGGCCATGCCTACCCACGTCAAACCAAGACCACACTTAACTTATGATATTCAGAAGTAGTACAGAGGGAAGCCACATCTTAAATAAGGTTAAGGGTGTTGTATTAGAGGAATTATTTGCCCCTTTACGGATGCCAAACAATTTATCACCAAAGATAAAAAAAAATAACACATAAAACTAGAAATCCCTAAAGCTATGCATCTTTACCATGTAGACTACCATATTAAACCTACACTTAGTCTTGAAACACCATTAGATCTCATGCTTCAAAACATGCACATTTGAGATGGGATAAGAGTTAAGGATGTTAAGATATTGTTAAGAATATAAGCAAGAAGGTAAATAATTAACAACAAGATCAACAAGGAAAACAAGAGTGGCAGAAAAGGCACGAAGCCAATTCAATTAATATGTACATCAATAATGTATATATAGTACATATACCACAATTTTCTTCTAACGGTATGACCGTTAGGGTAAGATAACAAAATGAGATTAGAGTTTTCAACATCCCCCCTTAATCATAAGTTCGTTCTTGACTGAAAAACTGTTGCTTCTTAACAAATAGTAATGTGTCAAGAAAATATTCAGGACTTAAGATTCTCTCTAAACCCTGAAAAAATAGCAGAAGTTGATGTCTTTTACTAAATTGGTGGTTTAAGGGTGACCACAAACTCATTTGGTGGTTCCAGGATGACCACAAAACCAATCGGGATGACCACAAACTGAATGTCTAGTAGAAGATGATGTCTTCTACTAAATGACATGGTTTTAGACCATAAACTAACAAGAGCTCAACTCTCAAAAAACTATGAATGTAATGGTTTTAGGATTACCACAAACCATATCAACAACAATATGTTCAGGAACAAGACTACATACTAGGAACTAACAATATGTTCAGGAACAAGACTTCATACCAGGAACTAACAATATGTTTAGGAACAAAACTACATACCAGGAACTAGGTTGCATACTTGATCATCTGTTCACGGGCTCTAAATCAAACTTGGAACCTGACTAAAAACTTTAGATTTCCCCCATGTCAGGGACAAGTGGTTCAAATTCCCTTGACCGTCATTCACAAGTATGGCCAAGAAGAGATCCAACACCTGTATAAGCTACTAGAACAATGTGTATGCTTTCACAATGTATACATGGATGAAGATCGAAACACTGATTATCATATGAAGATCGAAATTTTTTCATAAATGAAAATTTTTGTCAGCATCCTTTTCATATCCTAGTCCATATCAAGTTCATTTAAAGAATAATTTTTCCCATGGTCGAACAATTCTAATTTATTTGCCACATTTATCTGCAACTTTTCTGACATAGGGACTTCATCCAACTCATCTTCATGTTTATGAGTGTCATCACTAGTCAACTGAGTGTCTTCATTATTTTCATCCTTGATGTCATTTTGTTTGTTGAAATCACATTGTTGGTGTCGAAGCAGATTTATCTCATCAGATAACATTTTGTTTTGAATATTGAAAATATCAACTTTCTTGTGCGTTACTTGTAAACAAGTAATCACTGTACTGAGAGTGCATTTGTTTATTACAAGATTCCGTAGTTGAGTTAATTAATGTGTGCAATATTGTAAATATTTCTTCAATTCTTGCCATTATGTAGAATATGGAAGAGAGGTGACTAATGACTTAGAGGAACACAAAGATCTTAAGACAAACCCCCTTATTCAATTTCATATAGGTCTACAACTTAAACAATAACACCAAATACAATTTTGCAAATGCAATTTGTTGGACCCCTTATAGCACCTTTACAACCACTCTTTAACACCCTTATAACTTCATATACATAGAAAACTCCTCCATGTAAATTTTCAATCTTATAACTTGCATATAATTCCTTAAAAAATATTATATCACCTTCTCTTTTTTATTATAAAAAAGTATGCTTATGATCCGTGATAAAAGTGAGAATAAAAAATATTAAAAAAAGACATCCCTTTTACTTCAATCTACAATTCTAGATTAAAGCCACTCTTCTATGCAAGTCGAGACGAGGCATAGTTAAGGAATGGATAGGGCAATACTTCACCCACTTCACGGATTGGACCAATCTAGGTCGAAAAAACAAATGGATTTGATGTGAACCATTTTTGAAATAGATCTGGAGGTTCTTGAACAGATTCTGGTCAAAGGTTGCCAGATCTACGTTTGATTTTTCCAAGCAGTAAATGCCACGAAAGCGCCACGAAAGGAACTCGTACTTTCTACCATAAATCAAACCAAACTCGGCTAGAACATTATATTGTCTCCAGTAGTACGATTTAGATTTTTACACATCTTGATAGACAAAAATATTGTTGACAAAAAGGTATTTCAGACAACACGGAGTATTTTACCTTTTTTTTATTTTTTCGATGGGACTCCATAGATCACTACAGTTCCCTCTCCTCGGGCATCACTTAGGGTTTTGCAGTGGTAAAGTGAGTCCCCATACTTAATCAACCGGATATACTCTTTTCCATATTGCACCCTGGAAAGGATTATGTCCACGAAGTCCTTCGTCGTGGGCAACCATAAAACAATATATTGCACCAAAAAATGAATTCACTCTACAACGTATTATGACTTGGTTGGAGGTTTCTACTTCCTCTCTGCAAATCACACGGTGTTCTCTCTACAATGTCGTCTTTCTCAGAACTGAACACTTTCTTTCCTCGGTTGAGTCTAACACTCTCCAAGCACGTAGGACTTGGATGTTTACTTCTCCCGCTAGGATGGTCTTTTTTTCAACGTTCTTCGCTGGGATTACGTTAGATTCTTCTTGCAAAGAGTTTGTCCCAGCTAATGATGGCAGTTGCGGGCTTCTCATGGTTTCTTTCATCTTCACGCTTCATTCATTCACAATTCCATAGGCACTAAGATCATAAATGCACTTTGATAAAATATCAGACCCATAAGATCAGTATCATGCTCTATCAGGCTCATAAGATCAATATCATGTTTTAATACCAGTGTTAAGATACTGTTAAGATATTGTTAAGAATATAGGAAAGAAGGTAAATAACTAATAACAAGATCAAGAAGACAAACAAAATTGGTGGAAAAGGCACAAAGCCAATTCAATTAATATGTATATCAATAATTTATATATAATACATATACCGCAATTGTCCTCTAACAGTATGATCGTTAGGATAAGATAACGCACTGACATTAGGGTTTTCATCAACAAAGGAAACATATTGTTGATCCTTCATATATTCAATGTTATGTCACATATATTTCCAAGTGAAAGATGCACTCGCCATGGTCATTACTAATATTGTATCATTTGATGGGGTGCATTGCACTCCCCTTTTTTTTTTGTTATGCATACTATTGAGGGTAATTCATTTTTTCTTTGTTAGCTTATCACTTTGCAAAAGTATGTTTTGGTCTTGAAAAATATGAAAACATTATAGTTGGTTAAGATTCTATATTTCTAACAGAATCTTTTGCACCAAGCGAGATATCTTTGATAATGCATTTCTCTCAAGATAATGGTTGAGTTGCTAACCGCCACAAATTTTTTAATCATATTCCTTTTTTATGAAGAGGAGTACTCTATACATTACTACAGCTTCAACTTCATTATTAGTTGGTATTCTAAGTCTCTAAGTAAATAATACTACTATATTTCCTTTTGGGTCTAGGACTCCCACTCCCCACACTAATCACCGAATAAAATCTTAATCACATGATGATGCTTTAATAAATATAATAATAATAATTGGTGTTTATGTAAAATTGTTATTATGTGTCAAATCCCACTAATGTGATTGGTTTTGAGAAGCCTCATGGTATATGGTTAATATCCGTGGTAGTGGGAGGAGACACCTAAAATCTAATGATGTTAAGGGTTGATGTGGTCCTTTAGTTGTGGTTTCTTAGACCACAGACTAATTAATAACAAAAAAAAATTTGTGTTCTATAATTGTATTGTTATTATTAATATTTTAAATTATATAATTAATAAACATTCTCAATTTAATAAAAATATTATATAAACACTATTATAATAATTCTCAATAAAAATATATATAATTATAAATGATATAATAATAATTTATAATGTAAATTTGAAAGAAAATAATAATATCAATAGAATTGAATTAATAATATCATCATCATTAAATAATCCTTTAGTGATTTAGA
>SNQJ01S0043901.1:64354-93230 GCA_010110895.2 Picea sitchensis | reverse complement strand
AAACATCCAGAAAGGAGTTTTCTAAACCTTTGATTTTTCCACATTTTTATCTTAATTGGATTTTGGTGAAATCACTCTTTTCTGTTTTTGTTTTTTTATTGTTTAAATTACATTTTTAAATTCACAAATTAGATTTTTTGTTTTTAAGGTAAAACGATTAACCTGAATTGGGTCAGACTTTTAAAGATAGTTCTAGTTTTATATGGATTAAAGTTTTATGCATTTCAAAACTTTATTCTAGAGGTTTATCTCCATTTTAAACCAACTCAAATACTCAGAATATCTATCAGAGTTCTGGATTGATAAAAAATTTAAAAACGAACAACCTAAAAATTTACGAAAAAAATACCTCACAAAAAAAATTGCTCTAAAGTTAGCCCACTCCATATTTTTTATTTAAAAAATTGTAATCATTTAATATATTTTCATGAAATACCCCCTAGTTATATAGGTTAACTGTCTCAACTCATGTGACAATGATCAACCAAGTAACTTAAAGTACGATGGAATTTCAAATCGGAATAGTACGTCAAATTCCATCTCTACATTAACACCATTTAACAAAAAAAAATTAAGATTAAAGTGAAACTAAATCCCAATTATGAAAACGCTGTAAATCCCATTGATGAGAAAGTTTTAAGATTTGACGAACAACAAATACTTGATAGTAATGTACAGTGCAAGCGATCATACATATCCCATTATATGGTATATAGTCATAGGTGCATAAACTTCATCTTAAGATTTGCTTAGAATTTTAAGATGGACAATTATTATAGACGTGTATAATAACAAGTGAGGATCTTATCAAGTGAGAATCATTTCTAAGAAGTGAATACAAATATATCTTTTTCTAAATAAATATAAAATATTTTTTTCTTAAATAAATATAAATATTTTTTTAAAATAAAAATTATTAATTTATATTAGTAAAAAAACAAAAATTGTAATAAAAAAGTTTACATAGTTTAAAGATAAAAAAATAACATAACTTGCCAAATTCAACAATGCTAAAGAGTCTTTTTCATTATAGCTTAATGTATTTTTACAAATATATTCCCTAACGACAAATAGCTTTAAGAAGAAATACATTAAGACTAATATGATAACAANNCTAATGTTCATGCCATGCATGGGCTTCCATTCTTTCTCTCTAAATTCTTGTTCTTTCAACTTCCACGAATTGCTCATCCTCTCGAGTAGTTGCAACATGGAGACGTGTGGCTTCTTCTTCCATATTTAGCCCATGAGAGTGACTAGCATCCTAATCCTTTCACAATTTCATAGAGGAGTCACTTACCACTAAATCCTATGCAAAATTAGAAAAATCTAAGGGGTAGGTAATATTATCATAAGTAATATTTAGATGGGTAGTAATTTTCCTCACACATTCTTCAATAGTATTTCTTTATAGTATTAGTTTATAGAGAAAGTTCTAATTATTTGTGGGAAATACTAAGATGGGAAGCAATTTTCCTCACACATTCTTCTATAGTATTTTTCTATAGAGAAATTTATAATTATTTCCTTTGATGTACAACCATATAAGCATCGACATCGCATTGTCATTCCTTGATTTCAAGTATTTTACCTACTCTTCAAAATCCACCTTTCAACTGTCCTAATGAGCCAAATTCTTCAATACTCTACATTGGGTCTCGTTCATCTCTTACACATTGCTTGAGGCCTTTCTTAATGTCACACAAATTGCATAAAGCACAACAACCATTTTGGAAATAATAATGGGCCATGCCTACCCACGTCAAACCAAGACCACACTTAACTTATGATATTCAGAAGTAGTACAGAGGGAAGCCACATCTTAAATAAGGTTAAAGGTGTTGTATTAGAGGAATTATTTGCCCCTTTACCTCCTCTAGGATGCCAAACACTTTATCACCAAAGATAAAAAAGAACACACAAAACTAGAAATCACTAAAGCTATGCATCTTTACCATGTAGACTACCATATTAAACCCACACTTAGTCTTGAAACACCATTGGATCTCATGCTTCAAAACATGCACATTTGATATGGGATAAGAGTTAAGGATGTTAATATACTGTTAAGAATATAGGCAAGAAGGTAAATAACTAACAACAAGATCAAGAAGGAAAACAAGACTGGCGGAAAAGGCACAAAGCCAATTCAATTGATATGTACATCAATAATGTATATATAGTACATATACCACAATTTTCCTCTAACGGTATGACCGTTAGGGTAAGATAACAAACTGAGATTAGAGTTTTCAACATCCCCCCTTAATCATAAGTTCGTTCTTGACTGAAAAACCGTTGCTTCTTGACAAATAGTAATGTGTCGAGAAAATATTCAGGACTTAAGATCCTCTTTGAACCCTGAAAAAATAGCAGAAGTTGATGTATTCTACTAAATTGGTGGTTTAAGGGTGACCACAAACTCATTTGGTGGTTTCAGGATGACCACAAACCAATTTGCTGGTTTCGGGATGACCACAAACTGAATGTCTAGTAGAAGATGATGTCCTCTACTAAATGTCATGGTTTTAAGTTGACCATAAACTAACAAGAGCTCAAGTCTCAAAAAACTATGAATGTAATGGTTTTAGGATTACCACAAACCATATCAACAATAATATGGCGTGTGTTACATGGAAAATACCAGAATTTTTTTGGACGTTGGTTAAGAAACATTCGATGTGTATCTTTAACATCAATTTGATGTCTATTCGATATTGCTTTAATAATAAATGTGGATTTGTTCCTTTCTTATTCGTATTCAAACATTTCAACAGAGTTAGTTATTTGAAAAAAAAATCGAAATTAAAAGAAATTCAAAATTTACCTTATGTAGGTACTTATATCATTTCCTTTATCATGTGACCATACCCTATGACCGAAGGTGTCAATTCTAGGCACTAAACTTCTTTATCATATGACCAAATGCTAGAACCATAATATCATGCGCGTAGGTACATAATCAATCTGGGTCGTTAATCTGAATCTTGGATACTTTGCGAACCGTTCATTGCTCTTAATCAAACCTCAATACAAATCATGGGCCACATGAAACCTGATGTCAACTAGCCGTATCTCGGCATCGGGACATTGGAATTTTTATGCCCTCCAACACCTTAAAACCTTTGATGGTCACAGTCCACTGTGATGAGGACCGTCGATATTCGAATTCAAAGTTTTATTCTTTTCCGTTCGATCTTATAAAGGGTTTATTGCACGGGCCAAGTTGGAACCACATATGGAACCATGTGGATGAGTAAATGGATTCCACGTATTTCAGGCCACTAGACCATGAGGTCTCACACCTCCCTGTTTTAACCTCCTCATACCTTGTCGATACTCATAGACTCCACGTCATTGATCTACATTCCTGATCAACGGTCAAATCTAAACTGGTGGACCACCTTTAATAATTCAACGATGTCATTTAAAACATGATCATCGTCGATCCTATTGTGATTGATGGTGGATATTTCTTTCCTTTATAGCACCTCTCTTCTCAATTTCAAGCATGCCACGTGTGTGCGACTTCAAGACTTCAGAAATATTCAAAGAAATAAGAAACAAGAAAATGTTGATTTGTGATGGCCACAATGTTGTGGACCATCGTTCTAATCCTCCCTATTCGATCCCGGTCGTCCACTCACTTATATTGTAGAATGAACTCTACAGGAACCAATTCTCGATCAGATCATTTTTTAAGGAACGGTTCTATCTCTTTCTTCTCTTTATGGTCTCAATCTAGTTTAGACGCACGACAAGGAATTTCATGAGATATCCTACAAAAAAAACACGTCGTCATTTTAACACATAGACTCTAATCAGAAAATACACAAGAACACAATTTTAACAATTGTCTTTTATTAGAATGATTGAAGGAATAAGAATACAACAGGAAGGCTCAATTCCTTCTTGATCTCCTCATACTTCCACACTTCTCACTATGCAGTCATTCCACACACTTACACACTCACTATTCTCTCCTATCAAACCTTTAACACAATAAGGACTAGATTGATCCAATCCATAGAGATCGGATTGGTTCTAACCAAAATTACACAAATACTACATTTATCTTACAACAACCCGATTTTGATCTTGAAATATAGCATCTGATCCAAACAGATTCCTAATTTATCTAACTCTTCCACCTCCTATTACATTCGTGGAAAAAATTTCTTCTTCTCGAACACCCTAGACTATTACAAAATTATTAAAAACAATTACAATGAGGAAACCAACTTCCTCTTAGAGAGTTCCTAAGTCCTTAGAGGTCAAATACTAGATTTTTGTAGAAGATGTTGTTGCATCAGACTCCCGTGGAAGAAAATACTTGTTCTTGGGATTGTTTTAGTAGTTCTTCAATACTTGTATCATACTTAGATATATATGTTATTGTCATCCACATTGGATCTTCAATTGGTTGTCCTTTCCACTTGATCAAGTATTGAAAGTAATATTTTCCCCTTGTCTTCTTTACTACCTTTTGGTCCAAAATAGATTCAATTTGCTTCTGTTGTTCTATAGGTAGTTTTTTCTCCCAGTCGATGGTATGAATGTTGTCACTATCAAGTGCATCTATGAAATTATCTATTGGTTCCTTTAAAGGGTATAAATTTGATACATTAAATATTAGAGAAATTCTAAGGTTACTTGGAAGTTCTATTTCATAAGCATTTGAGGAAATTTTTCTCAACACTTTACATGCTCCAATATTTTTAAGTTTTAATTTGTTGTATTCCCCTCTAAGAAACCTTTCTCTTCTGAGGTGTTCCATGACCAAGTCTCCAACTTCAAAATCCATTTGTTTTCTCTTCAAATATTCCTTATGTTTGTACTTGTTGTTGTTGTCCTATAACTGCTGCTTGACCCTTTCATGCAATTCTTGAATGCTAATTGAAAAGTCTTCACTATCAACACTTATAATTTATTTTTTCCCTATATTTCTTAACTCATAAATTCATGTAGGATTCCTTCCATACAAAATCGGAAATAGACTTAATCATGTTCTTCTATTAGGTGAGTAATTATATGCAAACTATGCTTGTGCATGTACATGATCCCACTATTTGGGATGCTCACTTATTGTACATCTCAACATATTTCCCAAGCTTCTATTTACCACCTTTGTTTTCCCATCAGTTTGTGGGTGGTATGTTGAACTAAAGTTGATATTGGTTCCTAATTTTTTCCATAAATTTCTCCAAAATTGACCCACAAATTTTGTGTCTCTGTCAGAAAAAAATACTCTTTGGAAATCCATGCAACCTAACAACTTCCTTAAATAACAAAACTGTAGTGTGAGTTGCATCATTGGTATTCCTATAAGCTATAAAGTGTGCCATTTTTTAGAATCTATCAACAACCACATAAATTGAATCATTACCTTGTTGATTTCTTGGAGATCCTAATACGAAATCCATACTTACAGAGTCCCATGGTCAATCTGGGATGGGCAATGGATTATATAATCTAGTATTTTGTCTTCTTCCTTTTGCATACTGACAAACCATGCATATTTCAACAAATTTCTTGACATCATTATGCATGTCAGGCTAGAAATAAAATGTACTTAGCTGAGAAAATGTTTTTTCATGTCCAAAATGTCCTACTAATCCACCACTTTGCTTTTCCTTCAATAGGATTCCTCTCATTGAAAATCTTGGAATACATAATTTACTTCTTTTAAATAATAAATATTCTTGAATCATGTAATCTAACCATGGAGTTTTTTCTCTATTTGCTAGATTTTCAAAACTGCATAAGAATCTTTTAAATATACATCATCCTTATGAATTTATTTCAACTCATCAAATCCTACAACATTTACATGAAACTATTGTAAAATTAAACTGACTCTGCTCAATGCATCTTCTACCTTATTTGATTTCCCACTTATATGCTTAATAAAAAAAGTGAAATTCTACAAAAACAAAATCCATTTGACATGTCTCTAATTTAATTTTTTTTGGCTACTAATATACTGCAAGGCGTGATTATCAATGTAAAGAAAAAATACCTTTGGCATGAGGCAATGTCTTCATTTCTTTAGTTCTTGAATAATTGCATAAAACTCCTTGTCATATGAAGAATAATTATTCTTTACGTCGTTTAATTTGTCATGAAAATAAGCAATTGGTTTATTTTCCCGACTTAGAACAAGTCCCATTGCAGTCCCACTTGCATCACATTCAACTTAAAAGAGATTATTAAAATATGGCAGTGCTAAAATTGGTTTTTTTGTTATCTTCTTCTTTAATAATTAAATTTTTTTATCAATTACTTCTATCCATTTAAATGTTTGTTTGGTTCCTTTAATGGTTTTTATAATTGGTGCACATATTCCACTCAAATTACTAATGGATTTTCTATAAAATCTTTCCAAGCCATTAAAAATTCGTACCTCAAAATAATTCTTTAGAGTAGGCCAATTTATTATAGCCTTTACTTTTTCCCATTCCATTTCAAGCCTTCTGCAGATATCACAAAGCCCAAATAAACCAACTCTGTCTTCACAAACCTACACTTTTTCAAATTGATCAGTGTCTTTTCATGTTGTATTCTATCTAAAACCAACTTGAGGTGTCTCAAGTGTTCTTCTCTAGACTATTTGTAGACCAGAATATTATCCAGATAAACTATGTCAAATTTATCAATAAATTCTTTAAGTACCTCATTCATCAATATCATAAAATTATTAGGGAATTTGTGAGTCCAAAAGGCATTACCAACCATTCATACAATCCATCATTTTCTTTAATGTTGTTTTCCATTCATCTCCTTCTCAAATCTTGATTTGGTGATACCCACTTTTCAAATCCAATTTTGAAAACTATTTAGCACCACTTAAGCAATCCATCAAATCATCAATTCAAGGTAATGGAAATCTATACCCTATTGTAATTTTGTGCACATCCTCCATCTTTCTTTGGACTTAGCACTATAGTAATTACACATGGGCTCACACTTTCTCTCACCATACCTTTATCTAACAACTCATGTACCTGATTTATTAGCTTCTCATTCTCTTAAGGGTTCATTCGATATGCTACTTTGTTTGGAAGGTTATCCCATGGAATTAAATGTATATGATGACTGATACTTGTCAATGGAGGTGATTCATTTGGTAAATCATCAACCAAAATATCAACAAATTCATCCAACAAATTTTTAACTTCTTTAGGCGGATCATTTAAATTTGTGCTAGTGAGAATTATCTTTGGTTTACCAATGAGGGAAAGATGTACCTCTTCCTTTTAAATGTCCTACAKAAATTATTTTCCACTCACCAATGGGGCTTTGCGTTGTTTTCTTCAGTTACTCTTGCATCCTTCAATGGAAAGAGCATGTGTTTTTCTCCATTTGCACTTCCTATACTGGTGGAAGCATTTTATGGACATTCATATGATCTATGGCCAAACATGTTACATCTAAAACATGTGAGAGAAGATCCCCTACCTCTTTGATAAGGTATTCTCCCTACGAAATCACCACCTCTTGTTGATTGTTCTTACTGATATGAGTTCTTGGCTTCTACCTTTGAAGATAAAGATATTCCTCTAACTCTTGCTAAACTACGACCTTTGTTTCTTTGATTCTTCTTTATTACTAGTTTTTATTCTACATTAAGAGAAAATTGATATGCTTCTTCAATAGTGTAAGGAAAAAATATTATGATTTCATCTTGGATCTCATATCTTAATACATTAAGATATCTAGTAACTTTCTCAGAATTCTCTTCTATATGGCCATCTCTTATATTCAATTTATAAAATTCTTCAGTATATTCTTTAATTGACATACCTCTCTCCTTTAAATTATGCATTTCTCTAAAAATACTAAGTTGATAGTCTCAGGGCATGAATTTACCTTTCAATTTTGCTACCATTTTGTCCCAGTTCTTTATTCTCGTCTTTCCTTTGCTCTGCCTCTTAGCTTGTACTCCATCCCACCAGAGTAATGCATGTTCTTTCATCCTTGTCACAACAAATTTTACCTTTTTGTCATCATGTACATTTTCATATTCAAAGTACTTTTCCATAGTACAAGATCAATCTCGGTCATTGATTTGGATCTCAAATCCTTTGTGGATCGTTGATTGATCTTAATAAAACCTCAAAASAAATCGTAGGCCACCAAAAAACCTGACATTAGCTTGATGTATCTCAGTGTCGAGATGTCGGGACTTTTATTCCCCCCAACACCTTAAAACCTTCAATGGCCACATTCCACTGTGATGAGAGTCTTCGATCTTTGAATTCGAATATTTAATCTCCGTCGTCTGATCTTATAAAGGGTTTCTTGTGTGGGCCACACTAGAACCACATATGGAACCCTGTATACGAGTAAATGGATGCCACATATTTTGGTCCACCGGACCGTGGGGTCTTGGACCTCCTTTTGTTAACCTCCTCATACCTTTCTGATATGTGTAGGATCCACGTCATTGATCTACACTCCCAATAAATGATCAGATATAAACTGGCAGACTACTTTTAATAATTCAACTATGTTTTTTTAAATAAGATCATTGTCGATCCTATCATGATCGTCGGTGGATCTTTCTTTCCTTTATAGCACCTCTCCTCGCTATTCCAAACATGCCACATATGTTGTACTTCAGGACTTCAGACCTATTCAAAGAAATAAGCAACAAGAAAACACTGATGCACAATGGCCACAATTTTGTGAACCGTCGATCGAATCCCCCATATTCAATCTTGGTCATTCACTCACTTATATTGTAGAATGACTTCTCCAGGAACCAATTCTCAATCGAATCATTTTTTAAGGCACAGTTCTGGCTATTTCTTCTCTCTGTTCTCTCGATCTAGTTTAGATGTGGAACAAGGGTTTGCACAATATCTTCTGCAAACAAAACACTTCTTTGTTTGCCTATTTAACACATAAACTCCAATAAAAAAATACACAAGAACACAATTTTCACAACTATCTTTATTATACTGATTGAAGGAATAAGAATATAATAGGAAGGATCAATTCCTTCTTATTCTCTGCATACTTCCACACTTCTCACTCTGCACTCATTACACACATGTACACACTCACTGTTCTTGCCTATCAAACCTTTAATATAGTAAGGACCAGATCGATCCAATCCATAGAGATAGGATCGGTTCTGACCAAAATTACACAAAGACAACATTTAGCTTAGAACAACCTGATTCTGATCCTAAAAGTTAGGAGTTGATCCAAACATATACCTAATTTATCTAACTCTTCCACCTCCTATTACATTTGTGGCAAAACTTCCTTCTTATTGAACACCATAGACTATTACAAAATAATTAAAAACAATTACAATGAGGAAACCAACTTTCTCTCATAAAGTTCCTAAGAACTTAGAGCTAAAATACTAGATTGTTGTAGAAGATGCTCCCGCATCATACTACACTTAGTTAACGTCGATCTAACATCATAAAAAAGGTGTCATACAATTGTTTTTAGAAAATAAAATGTGGATTTCTAGCAATATATCAACGATGAAGATATTGGATTTTCAAACCATCCATCAATTTCTAATTTGAATTAGAAATAAAATAAATTATTGATTATAACAATATCTTTATAGGTACACTTAATCTTTTATCCTAAAACAAAAAAATCCTAATTTTATTTTATTAATAAACATAATTACATTTTATAAATTCATTAAATAATATCTCGATTCCTTTGATGGAATTGCATTTAAAAAATCCAAAGTATTCTATGTCTCGCTTCTTAAAAAGTATCTTAACATTTCATATAGAACTGATCTCCAATGTATTGACCTTCACATAGAAATATCAAAATATAAATATCTAGCAAGTATTCATAGTGATCACAAATTGTCTCTCCAAATATCAATAATTACATATCATATTTAAAAAAAATTAGTCATATAATGTAGGAAGAAGATAATCCAAATCACCACCAACCAATCGTGAAAATTGCCCCCCAAAAATATAGTGATGAAATTATTCATAGGTTTGACCCTCGAAGTCCTCATCTGTATGATATATCCCCCAATCTAACAAAAGTCCACCCTTTGATAGACCATCGACAACTTCATTCTTTTCTCTATAAACATGATGAAAATATATATAATTCCAAGTGGACTAAAATTTTTGTACCTCCTCATAGATAGGCCTTAGAATAAAATTATCTAATATATTATCCTCTTGCATACAATTTACCACAATTGATGAGTCACCAAAAATATAGAGTTTCGATGTACCTTTTTCAATTGCAATCATTAAAACTAAATTTAACGATAAAATTTCTATAAAGTTATTTGTTACCTTCCACAAGCCAAATTTGAATTTTAAAGCATGGGTATGATTCAAATATATGATCCTTCCTTCCCTACACACAAGTGGGTCCCCTTGACAAGATCTGTTAAAATATTCTGAAGCTTGAAATTTGTCTATTTCTTCCACAAAAATTTTCCTTGGAGGCTTCTCATTTTGAGTCTATTTGAAAATTTTAGGAATACGTATACTCTAAGTAGTATGTTGAATGAGAAGGACAAATCTGTCTTCAAAGATGTTACTATTGCAAGCAAGCCATATCCCCCAAGATATTTTTAGAGATATATCTTTATAACTCTTCACTACACTATTACTACACCGGTTTCTCAAACTTTCATCAATAGTGTTCCCCCTAACAAATCCCTTAGCCCTAAAAAAACTTCTAACTCTTTACATCCCTATGCAAAATAATCACATATTGAATAGTTTCTACTCTTCACTACACTATTACTACACCAGTTTCTCAAACTTTCATCAATAGTGTTCCCCCTAACAAATCCCTTAGCCCTAAAAAACATCTACCTCTTTACATCCCTATGCAAAATAATCACATGCTGAATAGTTTCTTCATTTTCCTTGAATAAAGGGAATTTTTGGGGACCATGCTAGCTTAATTTTTTGAAAACATCATAGGTGAGTACCTTATTATTGAGAGCAAACCTCCACACAAATATTCAAAAATTTAATGGGAATTTGAACTTCCATATTAATATCCACTATCAATAGCTTCACCCTATCCATCCCAATCACATAAAATGCTATATCCCACCTTGGGAGTATATAATTTTTGAATAGGGTTATTTGACCACATCAATCATCATTTGAATCCTTTGTTCTTACATGACTAGACCTTAAATTGACAATATATGCTTCCCACACCATCTCATCTTCCTTGCTAATCCCCATCATATTAGCATACTTACATTATTGCTTCAAGGTAGTAGTAAGTTCTTGATTAGCCACTTCACTAAGAAAGAACAACCCCTTCTTGTATAGAACATTAATTAAATGGTATGGAAAACTAATCCCTCCCTCACAACTAACCCAAGGATCTTCACCTATCCTAACCCTTAAGCCATTCCCAACCTTCCATACAAGTCATCTATCAATCAACCTAAAAGTTATAACAATAGATTTCCATATTGTTGATGAATTATGCCAATTCATTGAAGGATTTATAATCCAATCTTCTACAATATCAAGCTTAACTCATTTGTGAAAAATTACCACCAAATATTATGACCTATAATCATCCTTGAAACACACTTTGCAATAACCCTTCTTGAGAGATTATGTTGCCTCCTACACAAAAAAGGAAATGGAACTCCTTGTAAATGTGAGAGCCATTATCTTTGAATTGAAGGGGAGGATGAAGGATTCCCAAGGAAGAGTTTAAAAGCCTTTAATCATGACCTATCAAAACCCTAAGTTGACATTTTAACCCTAAGATGCGGACAAATCATCAAAGAAAAAGTCTCCACACATAAGTTGTAGTCCATTATACATTACAATATTGAACATTGTGTATTGCAATATTTAATAAGTTATGCACGGATATACCTATGTGGAGGTGTAAACAAATCGTAAAATCAAGTCTCCACACATAAGCAGCCGTGCATTTTAATATTAAATAATCAATAATTATTTAATATTAATTAATTAATTTATAAATAAATAAAAGATTTATAATATTAAATAATTATTAATGAATTAATATTAATATTAATTAATTATTAAATATTAGATAATTATTAAATAATTAATTATTTAATAAAGAATAAATAGTTTTTTACTTCTCTATTCACCACTAACACCACTAACAAACAAATGGCCATGCAACCCTTATTTTAATTTTTACCATAATCACTTTTTGGATTTGACATTCTATTTTATATATCAAATATATCAAATATTTTCATTATAATTAATTTGACAAAAAATAATTTTCCATATCATGTCAATTGATACAAAGATATCACGGTTGCATATTAATTTATCACGGTCATATTGAGTAAGAAAATCTTTATTTATTTTCAACATCAATCTATAAAACATTATTTTAAAATTATATGTAATTGAGTTGGTTTTGGAAAATAATATAAAACATTATTTTAAAAATATGTAAATTGAGTTGGTTTTGAGAAATAATATTAACTTTTTAGAGTAATTTAGTGATTAATTAATAATTTAAAAAAATCATAAATATTTAGATTATATTTATTTAGTTAAATTTAAAGAGAAATTTTAGTACAATAAACAATTAGAGGAAAAAATAAAATTAAGAGTAGTTAATCTTAATTTTAAATATTAAAAATATTTTTATGATTGATTAGTTTTAAGAAGAGAATCAATAATCTCATGCATTGTATAATAAAACCCAATCTTGAACAATTCCCAAAACACCATGACATGAAATAAATTTTTCATTTACTTTCTACAGTATAACTTGCACATCCTCTTCTCTTTTCCTTATCTATAATTGATCACTGATTCACCACCCCACGGTCTAGTACTGGACTTGGTCTAGCTACCTCCTATGTCTGTGCTCTAGCCGCCTTTATTGGTGGTGCTTATGCCTTTGCCACTGATGCTCTAGTTGCTACTGGCTCTACTGCTGCAAGAATTGTTGGTGATCGTTGATTGCTATCGCTTCCCTGACGTGGAAGGATAGCTATTCTCTATTCGACCAATCCGGAGAAGTGCGAGTGGATAGCTGAAAGCGAGACGTACCGCCGTCGTTCTAAGCGCACCCCCAAGCGAGGCACTAAACCGACCCGGGAGATTGTGCATTTTCGTATTGATAGAAGTTCTATCTTTTTTGAGGACCTTCCTCTGAGTTTGAGGTTGCATTCCCGCCTCGCTGCAAGGTATAAAATAATGTTGTTGTTTTTTTTTTTTTTTTTAAGTCTCTATGGACTTGTATAAAGTATAAGCTGTTTCAATTTTACTTTTTCATAGTGTCTTGAGTATATCTATATTAGATCTTAGTTTCAAATTATTTGTTACAATACCGATTTTTCTAACCTCTTTTAATTTTTAAAAATTATAATAATTTTGGAATGTTTTTCTTAATAATTTTCGAGCATGAAAATACCATTATAAAGAAATCCAAGTAACGTATTATCATATTATATCTGTATAGTTTAAATAAATAATTATAATTATCAAATAAATTAATAAATAAAAAAGTTTTTCCAATTAAATTTAAAAAGTATAATAATTTTAATTAATTTTTCAAAAATAATATATAATTTCAATATGCATATTGTTTTTTCTAAAGATGTAGAGGAATTAATAATTTACCGATTACCTAGTCCATATGCCAAAGCTTAATACAAAACTTATGATTTGGTAAGGATCGTCTCTAAGCCCACGAGAGTAGAGCCTCTATTCTATGGGTATTTAACCTTCTAACTTTATCACAATGAACCAACATGATTATTTTCTTAAAATTAAACTCGAGTAAAAAGATAACAAACATGATACCCAACCACCTCAACTATAAACCCAAAACTTAAAACATTTTTTAAGATACTCTATCCAAAAACCACATAAATATTTATTTTCATTTTATGAAGTAATTTTATACATATTCTATTCGATTACATGGAGACATTTTTTTAGTACAATCTATCCGAAAACAACATAAAGATTTTTCATTTGATTTATTTTTCACGTATGAAGTAATTTTATGAAGAGATGCACAATTTTCTTACAATTCCGAGTGAGAGAACTTGGTAGAGTGTTAATCTATTGATTATTAGAGTGTTTTTTCCATTAATGTAATCTTTGTATTTATGATTTTGATTATAGTTTAATTCAAATAATTTTTAAAAATAATTTAAAAACACCATTTAAATGGGGTATCAATGGGTGGGGTCACGTATGTATATGAAACCATTTAAATGGGGCATCAATGGGTGGGGTCACATATGTATATGTGTTGCACTAGGTCGTTATTTTAAGATTCACTTAAGAGTCATCACCTTGGGACTTGGGTAGTTATGTTCATACACAAAAGTTTGCAGAGAGGGGTATGATATCCCTCATCCCAATTATTGAGATGATGTTGTTAGTTGGCTTAGAAAGTTAGTGGTACAATGAGAATATTATCAAGTTTATTTTTTAATGGTGTGTCTTGAATGGAGGGAGTGTAGGGGAGAAGTTAGGTTATACTTTTTAAAAAGAATAAGGTGGATCTAAGAATGATGGTGATTTTGAGGGGCGATATGTTATTTCCTTACTCGATTTGGTTTGAGGATCTAGTTGACCCGAGGTTTCTCTCGAGAACATAATGGTTATATCATAGTAGCTAGGCCTTTTTCGCAAGAGGTAAATTTTCCGTTCAAGCCCCAGGTAACCCTTCATGTTACACTTTTTATTTGGTTTGTTTTCTCATGGAGCTCTAACTGTGGATTAGAGTTTGGGGGTATTTATGTTTCTTAACCTTGGGGAGAGGTTGGGAGTGATGTTCGAGACTAGGAGGGTATTGTGGGAGTTTCCCTTCCCCTTTTAGATCTTCACACATGGGATTTCCCTCTTTATATGTATTTCGTTGTTTTAGTTCAACCTTTCTTTCTATTTATGTTTGTGGTTGTTTTTTGATAATAACATGGGATGAGGTTATGCTAGAGGGGGAAATGAATGAAAAAACAAATCTAGAGGGGGAGGTGGGGGACTGATGGAAAGGATTCAACCTCTTAGACCCTTTTTTCTCATCCAGAGTAGTTAAAGAATACTAGGATACTAAGAAACACTTTGAAGAGAAATGTCTAGATGTAGCAAAGAAAAAAATGGACACTTTGGAGTATGAGGTAAAGGACAAATGACAGTTGAATCTCGAACCCTAAATTATGGAGGAGGTTAAGGAATGTATTATTGACCCACTCCATTCTTAGACATGGGATACCAAGTATTTCATGATAACAAAAACCTATTGTTTAGTGAAAAATTTAATATCCCAATCCCTTGAAAAGAATAAGGAAGAACAACATGATATACACCATACTATTATAATATTTGAGGGAAAATTTGTAGCTATATGTAAAGCGGTGTTTGAAATTATGATTTCAATTTCAAAGGCACCTTTAGTTACTGCTACTACTTGATTTGATTCGGTTCTTCCTTCTAGCTGATAAAGATTCCCAATCTTTTTAGCCTTCATGATTACTAAGATACCTTTGGACACCTTCAGTATGCCACCTTGAACTGTACATTTATAACCACCAAAATCTAGAACTCCTAAATATAATAGGTTCTTTATAAGTCCAGGTACATGTCTCACATATGTTAATGTTCTTACAATACCATCATACATTTTAACCCGGATGCTACCAATCCCAATAATCTTGCAAGAAATATCATTTCCCATAAAAACAACACCGTCATCAATAGTTTTGTAAGTTGAGAATCAATTTCTATGAAGACACATATGATTGGATGCACTAGAGTCTAATAACTTTGATGTTGATCATGTTGTGAAACATTACAAATAGATAATACCTCACCACTCATACATGAACTTGTTTCAGCAGAATTAGCTTCCTTTGCTTCCTTTGTGGAGTCCTCTTTGGATGCTTGTTTTATTTTCCATCAATCCTTCTTGAGATGCCCTTATTTGCCACTGTACCATCATTTTATCTTACCCTTATTCCCTTTTGACTTAGATCTTGATGTACTTCTCAGATTTTCCCTCTTTATATAGATCGTCCTCTAGCCACCATTGTTTTTGATGTTGATGTTTCTTGACTACATTTTCTCCTCATCTTCTAAAAAAAATGAGATGCCATAATAGTATCATAATCAATGGTGTCTGTAGTGCTAAACCACATAGATGTGATTAAATGATCTCACGATTTAGGTAATGAACACAATAGGGTAATTGTTTTGTCCTCATCTTTGTATTTTACTTCCATACTAGATAATTGACAAATCAGGGTATTGAAAATGTTTAAATGATCAACAATTTATGTACTTTATTTCATCCGTAAACTATACAACTACCTCTTCAAGAAGATTATGTTTGTCAAGGACTTTGTCATATAAATACTTTCCATCTTGCTCCATAAGCTTGTTGTTGTTTCCTCTCCAACGAAGCTAAAAAAAACTTCATCTTCCAAATAAAAATAAATGGTACTGAGAGCTCTTGAATCCAAATCATCACAATCCTCATCCAACATACTTGCGGGTCTCTTTGACTTGCCCACCAATGTCTTTTGCAATCCTTGTTGCATGANGAAGCTAAAAAAAACTTCATCTTCCAAATAAAAATAAATGGTACTGAGAGCTCTTGAATCCAAATCATCACAATCCTCATCCAACATACTTGCGGGTCTCTTTGACTTGCCCACCAATGTCTTTTGCAATCCTTGTTGCATGAGCAGATCCCACATTTTGAGCTTCCATAACTGAAAGTTATTTTCCAGTTGAGTTTCTCCACCTAAAACTTTGAATTTTGTAATTTTGCCATTAGCACAAACTCAAAATGCCGAAGTCACTACTTTTAAAACTTGTTTTTTTTAAATAGAATAACAACATTATATTTCAAGGTTGACTCCAAAAATATTTAATCAAAAAAAAGTTTTAAAAAAATCATAAATATTTAATATATATATATATATATATATATATTTAAAAAATGTCTCTTAAACAAATAATTTTAGGACATCATAAAACTTATACATTCAATCCTTTCATAAAATGTATTTTAGAACATCCTCCTCCCATTTAATTAAATGCAATATTAAAAAATCATTCCTTCATAAAATATGTCTTATTCATAATGAAAGGCAATTCTTAATAAAATGAATCTTGTGCATAATGAACCAAAAAAACTGTTTTCACACCTCGTGCGTCACCAACATGTCGAAGGGAGAGATGACCAACAACTATCGCYCCTCCCGCTTAGTATAGGGTGCGATGATCAACAAGCCACGACTATTGAGAGCGACTATCGCCCCTCCAACACGGCTTAGGGTGCKATAGCCCAAAAAATATCGCCCCCCTACAACGAATTCATCCMGGCACACAGATCAAGTTGTTCCAACACCAATGGCTCTCATAAACTCAGGCATATCCATATCCATGGGTCGGCTCACCTACTAGTTTGATACCACTTGTTGGATATTAGAAGCATAAATCAAACTAGATTTGATAACAAATAACACAATACAACAACAATTATATAAAAGAACATATTGATTTCACGTAGTTAAACCTTTCAAAAAGGAAACATCCAAGAAACAATGATAATCAATTTTGTTATTGTTCAAGAGAGAATTACAAAACAGTGAAAATCAACTTACAACCATCTCTCAAACTCTCACCTCACACATTTGTCTCTACGATATTGCATAGATATGAGAACAATTATAATTAATGTACATTTAACCAATTCTATTTTTCGTTGATTTGATCAATTAAAACTAGAGTAATAAATACAAGAAATCCACCCATATCTTATCCATGAAAAATTGGTTGGCACCCTTTCAACATCAATGAAATCCCTTAATTACATTTAGAGGAAGAGGAAAGCAGTAACGTGAAACGAAATTCCAATTATGGAGAGTTGTACATCCCAATCATAGAAAAAATTGACGAACAACAAATACTTGATAGTGATTTACGCTACAAGCGACCATATATATCCCATTAGATGTATATAATCGTAGGTGCATAAACTTCATCTTAATATTTGCTTAGAATTCTAAGATTGACAATTATTATAGACATGTATAATAAGTGATGATCTTATAATTTTGATTTGTATTTTGAAATTAATTTATAATTGTTTTTTTTTCTAATAGCAATAATAGCAAGAAGAGAAGATTTTTTTAATTAAAATAGTATGCTCACACATTAAAATGGTGTAAAATGTTAAATATTCAAAAAATGATCTTCTATAATGTTTATCTTAATAAAAAATGCTTATTTTTTGGTTGTAAGATAGGAAATTTTGATTCTGAATATTTCCCTTAGTATTGGACTGTGTAAATTCTAATGAAAGCCCCTAAGATAAAAGTGCAGAAACATGCTATAAACTAACTAGACATGGTGAGGTCCTTTCTACCCTATAAATTATGATTAGAACAATAAGTATGAGATTTTAAATCCAATAGTGGTGGAGACATTGTTGGAGACGAAGCCGCTTTAGAAATACAATTAACTAACCTCGGGGTGAACCAAAGCTTGGACGGAGATAGAGTTCCTTGATTTGAGTCAACAATTTAGCACATTCATCCTAGAGTTGTTGTATGGCATAGCGCTATTGCATTATGACTTTAAGAATAGTAAGGATCTAGGATGAGAGACTGCTTATTTGAGTTTGTAGTATTTGCACTGTAGTGCACATATCCCCAATTTCTTCCTCCATCATGTCCAAATTTCTTTTCCAGCTACCAACATTACTTTTTTCCATGATACCTGACACAAAAGAGAAGAATTGAAAGAGGAGGAGGGATACACGAAAGCTGCCACCTTCAATAACTCTCGATGGGCCAACTAAGCCACATTGTGTAAGAACACTCTAGCTATAGAAGAACCCCACACAAGTGAATGATGCAATGGCCAGAAAAATCTTTGAACACATTAACCACTTGCATACATAATTGCAAGTACAAATAGTCATTTCCATGATGAGATAAGACATGCCACATGCTCCCAAAGGAAAATGAGAAAGGAGGAGATAAGACCCAATGATATCAAGGGAGTAATGGGAACGTTGAGGTGATGCATGGGAAACATGTTGTCCGTCACATGACTCATGTACAATCTAAATATATGTCGTGAGTGGAATTCTATGTAGTGTAGTCATTGAATCAATGTGAAGGTTCATGGGATAGGTTGGAATGTGGTGTCTGGATTGATAAAAATCACCCCAAAATTTTCCCTTCTTTCTTGGTTAGCATAGTGGTCCACCTCCCTATTGTTGAATTTGAGAACATGGAGGAATTCCACATAATGGAATGCATGGATTTCTTTCTGAATAATGAGAAATATGGATCTAAGATGATTTTTTCCTAGGTTAAGAGTATTCAACTGAGCATGTCTGATAGTGATTTTTGAGTCACATAGGACTATGAGATTGTGAATGTCATGTCATTTTCCAAAGATAGACCCTGATAGAGTGCATATCCTCATCTTGATTATTAGTGGCTTGACCAATATTCCAAGTGACTGTGAACTCGACATTTCCTCCATGGTCATAGAGTACCCCTCCCACTCCGACCACCTCATTCTAAAATAAAGAGAATATGAGGGAATATTGAACCCTCCCCCAGAAATTAATTTATAATTTTCTTAAAAAATAATGTCATATAGATTATTTTTAGTTTATTAGTTTAATCTAGTGAAGTATTTAATAAAGGTATTGGTATATAATTTATTTTATGGTATGCAAAATCGTTCATAACAAGTAAATAATAATATAAAAAATTTATAAATAAACATAGAAGAATTTTTCTTTTAATAGTGATGGTTATCAATTTATATTAACAAAATGTTGTAGTTTAATCAAATAGCTTAGGGATATAGATAATAACAGAGTGGAATCCAATAATGCAAAACAATCTTTCTCATTCTACCATATTGCATTTCTACAAGTATATTCCCTAACAAACTACTAAAAAAGATACACACTATGACAAATATCATAACAATGAAATAGAAAAAGAACTAATGTTCATGCCATGCGTGAGCTTCTATTCTTCCTTGACACCTCAATTCTTCTTCTTCAACTTCCATGAATTGTTTATCCCCTCAAGTAGGTACAACAAGGAGATGTGTTTCTTCTTCTTTAATATTTAATCTATGAGAGTGAGGAACATCATAATCCTTTGGCAATTACATAGAGGAGTCACTTACCATTGAATTGTATAGAAAATTAGAAGGACCTCCATGGGGAGGTAGTAGGAAAAAAAAACTAGATTATAACAATTTTCTTCACTCATTATTTTATAATACTACTATGTAGAGAAATTTCCAGCTATTTCCTTCGATGTATGCCCATATAAGCATCAACCTCCTATTCCCATTTCTTGATTTCAACTATTCTCTTGAGATAATCCATCACATGTGAGTCTCTGATGTCATTGATTTTCTTCACCTACACCACAAAATCCACCTTCCAATGGTCCCAACAAGCCATATTTTTCAATATTCTACATTGGGTCTCATACATCTCTTTTACACATAACTTTACACCTCACTTGATGTCACTCAAATTGCATAAAACACAACAACCATTCTAAAAATGATAGTAGTCCATACTTACCCACGTAAAACCAAAACCACTCTTAACTTTTGATATCAAGAAAAAAAGAGAATGATGTCTCAAAGAAAATTAAAATTGCTAAATTGGAAGAACAAATTTCCCTACCTCCTCTAGGATGCCAAACATATTCACTCCAAAGATAAAAAAGAACAAAATTAAAAATAAAAAACACAATGCTATGCATCCTTACCAATCATCACCAACCATCCTACAATATTAAACCCACACACAATCTCAAAAACACACCATATAGTATCGTTCTTCAATACTTGCACATTTGAAATGGGATAAGAGTTAAGGGAAACCCATTGTCGATACTTCATATATTCAATGCTTCATCACATATGTTTCCAAGTGGCGGGTGCACACGTGATGGTCATTGCTATGTTCATATCATGGGAGGGGGGTGCATTACACTCTACTTTTTGCTATGCATACTCTCAAAGGTAGTTAATTTTTCCTTTGTTAACTTACCGATGTATAAGTATGTTTTGGCCTCGCAAAACATGAAAACATTTCAGTTGATCAAAGACTATATTTCTAAAGGAATCATTTGTACTAAGCGGCATAGATTAGCGCTACACCAAAGGAAATGATAGTGCATTTCTCTCGAGATAATGCTCAATTTGCTAATCACCACAACTTTTCTAATCCCATTCATTTTGATGAAGAGAAGTCCTTTGTACATTGCTAAACCTTTTGCTATTTCATGTCAAAACCTTTTGCTCTTTCATGTCAAAAGTAATTTTTTTATTATATTTTATTAAATAAATAAWTTTTTTAATAACTATTTTTTTGTTTTTTATTTAAATCGTCAAAATCATCAAAATYATCTGAAGATCACTTTGATATGARYCACACCAACTTTTAACATGATTGGATTTGTTTTCACCAACTCTRATTATCCTASAATATTTTTACAATATTATTGTTATGTAATAGTATTATTATTATTAAACTTTTAAATTATATAGTTTATAATGATCTTCAATTTAACAAAAATATAATAATAATAATAATAATAAATAATCATATAACAGAAAACACATATTATYAATATTTTTTATAATACATGTTATTAATATTTTTTAGRAAATAATATATAAAAATTATAAAATATGAATTTATAGCTTGTAATTAAAATATACTAATAATCTCATTAGAATTGACTCGTTAATATCATTATCATGAAATAATACTTTAATATTTGTTTTATATGGTTTATATTTGATATAATTTAATATTTTTTTTTTATATATAGATTTGATATAGTTTAATATTTGTTTTATATGGTTTATATTTGATATAATTTAATATTTTTTTTTTTATATATGATGATATAGTTTATAATCATATTATCATGAAATAATATTTTAATATTTAGATTCGATATAATTTAATATTTGTTGTATATGGTTTATATTTGATATAATTTAATATTTTTTTTTTTTATATATGATGATATAGTTTATAATTAATTTAAAAAAGTTATTAATAATATAATAGTTTATTATATTATTAATATGTTAAGAATCAAATATTGATATAGCATAGAAAATTTTGAGAATAAATATTCAATGTCTTGAAAAAGAGATAAATCTCTTTATGACCATATAAATGTTCAATTACTAGATGGTTCCAAATGAAAAGGTCTCCTTGATATATAGGAGACTAGGAAGTACAATTTCATCATCATCATATAATTTATTATTAATTTAATATTTCTATATTATATATATATATATATATATAACCTGTGACCTTTTAAGAGGAAACATATGTTCTTAACCATTAAGCCCACTTAGGCTTTATAATGTTATATTTATTTCATCATATTTTGAAAGCTTATATAAATAGACTTTATTTTTAAATTATTTTTTTAGTTTCTTCTACAAATAAATTAAAGTAGTGAATAACATTCAATGACATAAATAATAAATAATGTTGTTGTTCTTGTTTCAATTTTTTTTATTTTTGGGTCGTGTATATATCTCAACCTCGCTGATTTTTTAAAAACAGCTCGTTAATTCCATTTCGGCATAAGACAATATCATGGTTCACGATACTCTAATCTCAAAGAAGAAGTACAAATTATTGTGCAATGATATGGTTTTAAGTGCTTAAAGAAAGTAGAAATTTCATTACAATCTAATCTCAAAGAAAAATATTATTGTACACTGTTATGTTTTTAATTGCTTAAAGAAAGTAGAATTTTTTTTCGGTAGATATGGTTTTAATTGCCTAAAAAGATAAAGTGAACATTTCAACATTCGGAAAAAATTAAATTTTTTATTACTCAATATAATTCAACAATCTAGGACTTCAATAGTAAACAAAATATGCTGTAGTATGTCCCAAACATATCTAATACTTTATAAATTGATATTTGAAAATTAATAAATATTAATGGTAGATAAAGTGAACATTTCAACATTCGGAAAAAATTAAATTTTTTATTACTCAATATAATTCAATAATCTAGGTCTTCAATAGTAAACAAAATATGCTGTAGTATGTCACAAACATATATAATACTTTATAAATTGATATTTGAAAATTAATAAATATTAATGGTGGATGTTTATAAGGACTAGGTTAAATCTAGAACTCCAATAGTAAACAAAATATGTTGAAAGCTATAGTATCTCACAAACATACGTGATACTTCATAAATTGATATTTGAAAATTAATAAATATTAATGCTTGATGTTTATAAGGATTAGGTTTTTCATGTGTTATTTTATTATTTAAAAAAATACAAAGGAAAGTATAAATATTATATTAAATATGTATTATAAAATGTTGTAGTATATGTATATAAAATTGAAATTGATATTTGGTTTTGGAGTATGATTTTAAATTGTTTTTTATTAATTTAGAAAGTTTTTCTTTTTTATATAAGGAAACATGTTAAGATGCAACAATTCAAATAAAAACTAGTTGATGGTATCTAAAAAGCAAAAAGTTGAATTAAAAACTAATTTTTTATATACAAGTTAATTATTATTTTCTTTACCCTAATAAAATTTTGGATAAGAGTTATACAAGTTTTTTTTTTCAATGTAAATTAATATCCTATCAACCAAATAACAAATCCACTAACAACGATGATAATATATTGCGTCCTACTTAGTTTTTAAAATTTTAAAGTATGACATAGAAACATGTGAATGTGATGACTATGAACATACTAACATTTGTAATAGGATGTCATCTATAACCTTTATAAATCATTAAATTTGCAACTGTAACGACCCCATCGTTACGACTACAGACGAAGCAGAAGTGCAATTTTTCTTTTTTTGGGTTAAGAGGCAAGAAGGTGACCACGACAACAATTAACTACACCACTGACGACGAACGCAAGCACACAGTCTAGGCAACAGGAAACTATGACTCCATGCACTGGCACAAGGGCAACAAGGCAAAACATGCGTAGAACAACAAGGAGGAATGACTACCCGCCCGACACAAACAAGACACGCCTACAAGCTAAGGGACAAAATCCCCCTCCCGACACAACGACCAAAGACGAAAAAGACTAAAACCTCAAGGCGCACGAACCCAACACATGAAGTCGTTCCACCCAAGCACCAAAAGCAACTTAAAACGCTCAACAACACTCACACAAAACGCATCGACTTCGGCCAAGTTCTCGTTCTCCACTATCTAATAGGGTGCGCCATGATCCACTCATCAGGAATCATGTCGTCCCTAGGAGATAGATGCGTCAATAACCTTGGCACCACACATCCTATCTGGGCCGAGGACTCCAGATAAATCCGACACGCTAGGAGCCGAATACCGATAAGAAAACCACACCCAACCCCAACAACAGGTCGACGAGACACAAGAGGACGACTACCAGGGAAGACACAAGCCAATACACGACTTCGTCAACCCCCCCAACCCATTCATCAAGTCTAATGTTAATAATTAGAAATCTAATTTAACAATAATTACACTCTAATTAGCAAGTTTAATTTACATTTTAGTCAAGACTCATCAATCTCATTTAATCATTAATTACAATTTAATTTGGCAATTCTAAATTAATCCCAAAATTACAATCTAACTAGCAATTGACATCATATAACAATATTAACCATATTAATGCAGAATGCTACAATGAAACGCTTATTAACACATTAAATTACAACATGTTGTCATCTATACTAACCGTACCAAAATGACAGTTGTCTATTAACATTAAAAAGAATTTGCTAAGAAGTGACAATGCCATTAAATCCATATACATTCAATGAGAAATTAAAGCCATATACATTTAATGAGATTTAATGCCATATTCGCCTAAAGAGATTTAAGTTCCGTATGCCTGATCATAATTAAAGTCATTGAGAGCCATTCAATGCAGTCGATGCCATTGCTAAACGATGGTAAGCGATATCCTACAACAATACTTATTATTGCTAATTAAAATGGAGGGAAGTTGTCCAAACCAATAATGCCAATTAGACACGCTGTCAGGTAAAATTAAAACTTAGGGGTAAGAGCGCCGAATCATTTAGTTAGCCATCTAGCAAATGCTAATTCGAGTGTCGTAAATGCAGAATCCAATATCCGTCTATCTAAAAAGGTAAGAAGTTGTTGTGTAAAGTAAATGTGAATTACCATTACTGTAAAACTATGGTGTAATTACACATTGGCTGTCAAAATGAATCGGATGTGTGTAGATTGATAAGTCACCAGGTAGTCTAAAAAAATACAACTGAATATATAATGCATCTTTAATCAAATTTAGGCACTGACTGTCAATTAAAAATGGAATGGGGAAAAATCGCAGAGAAGGTAACACAACTTTCACAGGGAAGATTGCAGAGATCCCCGTCAGGTTTTGGTGGCCCAAAAACGCAGAGGTAAAGGTGTCACAACAAATTCAAGGTTACAATCGCCGATGGTAAAGGTGTCACAACAAGTCATGGTTACAATTCGCAGTGGTATGGTGTCACAATATTTACATGGTTTCAAATCACAGATTAAAAATTCGTTGAGTTGAAAATCAAGGTTACAAATCACAGATCATAAATTCGATGAGTTACAAATCAAGGTTATAAATTCGCAGAGTTTACAAATCACAGAGGTACGGTGTTTCAACAAATTTGTGGGTACATATCCCAGAGGTAATGTATTACAACAAATATTGTTTACATATCACAGAGGTAAGGTGTTACAGCAAATTCGTGGGTRCATATCGCAGAGGTAAGGTGTTATAGCAAATTCACTGATTTTAAACAATCAAATAATTTCACTAAGGTTAAAACATTCAATAATTTAATTCGCTGAGTTTATATCCTTATAAAATGCCCAGAAGTAAAATTCATCTTAATCAATATACACTGGTTGTCTAAAATGAAAAGCGGGTAGCTTGTCGAGCACCTGGCAATCTAAACAAACTGACTAGAAATAAAAAAAAATAAAATTGTTGGGCAAAATTTTGCCCCCCCAAATCAAACGAAATGCAGTCGAAGAAGTGGCAATCACCAGGCAAACAAAATGAATAGCAATCTTAATCAAGCGACGAATGTAGTCTTAACTAGAGGTGAAAAACGCAATATCAATCGTCTTCAAAAGTAGAGTGCAGAGATAAATAAACGCATGGAATGTCCAGCAAGATATACAAACGTAGAGTTAAAAAAAACTTTGCCATCATAAAAAATTGCAGGGTTAATTAATTGCATCAAGGCGCAAGACTACACACTACTCGAAACAGTCAATAGGGGTAGACGACTGGAAGGAACATCCTTCCCTCATCATCCACGCACAGAAAAGTAGGGCGTTTAGATCCATCAGTCTATTAACACTGAAGTGACAACCCTAGATCAGGCTCCTAGCCGACTACTTAGACATGGACTGATGAGTTAGGGATGAAGGAAAAACAATATAAATCACAAATCATCACAAATCAATAAAACCATAGGACGATCAAGACATGCAGGGATTGAAGGCCATGGGAATCAATCAACATCGAGCTAAAGGCTATGGGGGACATTTCAGTGATCAACTAGAATGCTAAGACAATCATTTTCTTTACCTAGTTAAACATACAGAACTAAAAGCATGAATCATACTAACAATCTACCATTCAGAAACAAACGAAGTGTACCGTAGACCAAGTCACCCGCTGTGAGTTTATGTCTTGCGCGCTCCGTGCAACTCCCACTTGCCTACCGATGAGACTTCACTGGTACCTCCCAGGCAATGCTAGGAGTACTCTTCTTCCGCCTTAGCCCCCCGAGCCACAAAGGGGCCACACACACTAACCAGAGAATCAGTTATCTCCTAGCTCGCCTCGCAAGGCTGAGCTACCACTCCTCACTGAGCTGGGTATCCCAACTCCCACAAGCTAAGTGAGTCAAGTATAAATTTATGCAGCGTAACGTTATGCATCATAGAAGAGATCCACAATCCTTCTCCTCCCTCCATTATATGGAGTTTCAAAGTCCTTTACTTTCCCAAAATCCCATTTAATTTAATTCATAAAAAGCCTCCCCATATGTGTGTCACCCATCCCCTTCATTCCTCCATAAATTAATTTCATTAATTAATTAATTACCCCTAATTCCCTCACCCGCCTAAAATCATTCCTAGAATCGCCCCTATATTCCCTTACAAGTTTTAATGACTTTCCCCCTTATTAATTTACTAGTTGAGTTTAATTTAGAAATTTCTTAAATGCTAGATACCTTACTAAGTTAGACTTTCTGCTTTTTCCTTGTGTTTCCCCTTTCTTTTTATGTTCCCTGTTTTTTCCTAATTTCCTAATTATTTTAGATTTTCCTCTTTCCCTTTTTATTTAAAACTCAATTTGGAAGGTGCAGAAAATTAACTTTTTCCCTTTTCCCTTTTTAATTAATAAATTTTAATTAGTATAAGTGACAAAACAATTATTTCCCCTTTTTTAAATTTTATCCCCCAAAAGATTTTTACAAATTAAAAGAATGACTCACCCCCCTTCTCGACACAGGATTAATGATGATAATCATTTTTATTTATTTATTTTTATTATTATTTTTACAAACATATTTTACTTTTACTGCAAGTTTCACCTAGACCTAGATTTTAATTTTCGATGTTGGGCGACATTTCATTAGGGAAATTGTTTTAATTTTTTCTTATCACGTTATTCGTCCTAAGACCATCTAGGTTTATTCATTTATTAATTAACAACACAATGTGCCCTTTAGGACACACTAGGTGCTCCAAGGGTGCAACTCACCTCCTTCTGTTTCTCCTGTGGGACGTGCCCTTCAGGACGCACGACATGCTCCAAGGGTGCCGCTCACCTCTTGAATGACTTGGTAGACATAAAAAACCCCTAGAGTGAATACTCGGCTAGGTGATCTTGTGGGAGACTAAGGGCCTCTAAGTAATAAGGCCCCTGCCTTATTGTCGCATTCGACCCTCACGAAATTGTGGGTCTTCTCGAATTAGGTAATCGTTAACCTACATTTCAAGCCACGACGGGAGTGTTAGTAGGCTATGGTAGGGCTGATGTCCACACCTCTCCCTCAACGTCTCTGGTAGTCGTGCGTGACCCCTTTTCTCCACATGTGAGTCTGGTCGGCAAGCTATCGTGAGCCTGCATCATCAACGAATCATGTCATAACATATGGGTGAAATCATGAAGGTGGGTTACACTTTCGTGACAATCAGGTCTCCAAAATTTTGAAAAACCTTTTTTCGGCTGAACTAATAATATTTTTCGGCCGAAAAAATAAACGTCAAATCAAACGGTTCAATAACCGCCCCCTCGATTTGCGTGTAGAAATTTGGTCAGCCGGATATTTTCTTTCCAGCAATAAGTTTTCGACCGAAAGATAGTTCGGCCGAAACATTGTTCGGTCGACAAATAGTTCGGATGAACTATATTTCGGCTGAAAGATGGTTTATATATTAGCCACGCATCAACATTCCAATGTTTTACAAAAATTTCGCCCGCGAGAGCTCTGCTGTCGTATGGCTCTGCGAGAGCTCTGTTGTCATATGGCTCTGTGTATTCACGCATGGACGTGAGGCGGAGGTCGTCGGGAGGTCACGAGCGCTGCGGAGGTGAGGCAGAGGTTGCCGAGGTCATCGAGAGGTCGCGAGCACCGGGGATAGGTAAGTTTGAAATATGTTTTAAATGAAAATATTTTTAAAATGTATTTGTTTGGTCTGTTAACTGTGACATTATCTACCTGGTAATGTTACCTATTACCGGTATAACTCATCTTTCCGTATTCGGTAATGTCCTCTCGTTTGAGCCAATAGCTTGTGACACCTGTTACCTATTAC
>SNQJ01S0043901.1:0-38853 GCA_010110895.2 Picea sitchensis | reverse complement strand
ATTCTCTTTCTAATATAACAAGCTATTCCTCCTATCCCTCTACAGTGGGAATTTTTGTTCCATTCCAACCACAAGACAAATCTTTCTATGTTAGGGACCTTAGACTATTCATGCTCCCAAGTTTCAACTAGACAAATAATATCAATATAACTCACGATCCAACTTATCATAGGACCTTTGCGCCATGGAAAGCCACGACAGTTCCAAAAAAGAATCCCTCATTATTATCTGTCCCTATCCCTAACAATTGCTTTCTGATTTCTAATTATTGCCCATTTTCCTTCTTTCCTCACATTTTTTACCTTTTGAACGTCCTTCCTTAATTTAGCTTTGTCTTCCGGAATGAGCTCTTCATTTAAAAATATTACTGACCCTTTTAAGCTTGGAGATTTACTGAGTATGCTATATTTATGGTCATTACAACTTACCTTGACAGGAATCAACCTATCTTTGTGATCAATTATTTTTCTCTTTGCTTCTATGAGGTAAGTTGTATCAATTTGTGATTTATTATTTAATTATTATTTTACTATTGCTAGCTTATCCTCCTCTTGTTGTTCTTTTATTCCAAAAATTATGAGATTCAAGGATCTTTTATTGCTTATTCATTTTCTCTATGATGGGTTGGATATCCAATTTGTTTTACACATTACTAAGGGTCAAATTGTTGGTTAGTTTTTCTTCTAGCTCTTTAATCCTATCTCTAAGGTTGTTATTTTCTCTAGCCTCTCCTTGTTGGGTTGATTGTTTATGTTTTTCCATTTCTTGAATCTATCCTCTATTTGAGTTTGAATGGTATCTTTGAAGAGTCTAATTTTTTTATAAATAATTTTCTTTAATTTTTTTTTAAAAGATCTATAGGATGATTTTGGGGGGCTCCTAGTGATAAGAGGTGGTGGAGTGCTCATATTGAAAAAAATAAAAATAAAGTAACAATTATTATTTTGGATTGACTTTAAAAATGGAAAATATTTTTTTTAATTGATAATAATGATATTAATTATTATCTCACAAATCAACTTTTACTTATTAAACTTAAAAAAATAGATAAAAAAATAAATATATTTAAATATCTTTAATTTTCACACATTTATATATTTTAAATTAAAATTAAATCAAAGTAAAAAGTGACTCACCTCATTTCACATGTCCATGTGCTCATCAAGTTGAAGAAGCCAGAACTAATTTACGAACGATGGCCCAATTGCTCAACTTGAGAGCATTCTGAAAACCGGAAGTTCTCTCACAGTTAGTTTGGGAGGTCAAAACATAGAGAAGTATTATGGTTCACATCACCAAGAATAAATGCAGAGATTATTCTAGTAAAACAGACAAAAATGACAAAAAAATATTATTCCAGTTCAAAATAACAGATAAATATTATTAATGAATTAAACTATCACACTATAAAAACTTACAATTATATATATATATATAATGAAAAAANATAGAAAAAAAAAAAAAACAATTACATTATGTAGATGCATGATGAAATCATGCATATTACACTTTGTGAATACCAAAAATAGATAGAAATACACTTTGAAACATAAATAAAAATGCAATATAATTCTTCAAAACAAAAAAGTCCACAAGACTCTCCCTCCACAAAACGTGATAAAATACAGTAACGCTGTAACATATTAATAACATATAATAAATATATGCTTTACACGTTCATATATCGACTAACATTCCGATTTTTTTAATTTTTATTAAGCATATGTATGTACATGTTTTATTCTCTTTCACTTCTACAGTTTCCTTTTAAGATTTGAATTTATGATTTTCACATGTTTCTGGAACCGTCAAAATATGGAAATCAATCGACACAATATTTTATTTGAAGAATATTCTTCACTGATGGATATACCCCTCAACTATCTCAACTCATGTGATATCGAGGAAGTTGTCGTGGAGAGCGAGAGCATTAATGTGAAACCGAATCCCTGTTATGAGAGAGAAGTAGAATCCAATGATGGGTTACAGTTTTAAGATTATGTGAATAATAAATGTTTTATATTATTTATAGGAATTGGTTAAATGTTTTACCTTGTGGGTGATGTAAATTTGGACAAAATTGCTATTTTCTGTTATTTAAATTGTATTTTTGAAAGTATAAATAGATTCAACATGCTGAAAAACCTCTGAGGTACTTGGATTATATGAATATAGCTACTCAAATCTGCAGATCCAACCATTCATCACAGGATTTTGGGCAAAATCAAACAGAAAAAATGGTCAGAAAACAACCAAAAGGTAGAACTTTTAGACTACTACTTATTTTTATGGACTTAATATTGTTTTTTTTTATATATTTTATATTTAATATTGTTTGAAATTTGATTAAAAATTGTTGGATTTGTAAATCTAAACTATTTGTATAATCTAACTTGCCATGAAATTTTTCAATAAACTAAATCAATTTATGCAATCAAAAATACAATTTACACAATAAAAAAATTATGATTTCTTACCGATTTAAATTTATGTATAAATTTCTTTTACCAACAAAAAAACAAAACAACTCCATATGTTAAATACATAAATTTCCATCTTAAAATTTAAGAAGAAGAATTTTAAGATGGACCATTATTATAAATATATAAAATAAGTTATGATCGTATAACATTAATTCATACATTTATATCTATTAGTTATAAAGCTTTTAATAGTTAATGCTTTATGAAAGTTTTTAATTTTAATTTAGTGAAATATTTAATAAAAATAATTTTTTTTAATGAATAATTTGTATTTTATCTTAGGTTAGGTAGAATCATTTATATATATTCTTTTTAATTTTGGTTTTGTTAAAACAAAATTTGTTTTTCTAAAAATTAAATGGTAAACAAATAATAATAGAATTAGTGATAATAATAATAGTAAATAATTAATGACTAAGATTTTATTTTTTAAGCTTAGGGTATTAGATTTTTATTAGAATGTCAAAAATTCATACAAATCATCTTCTTCTGCTATAGGTTTGCCATTTGGGAAACTAGAATAATAACAAAGGTAAATTTTATCATCCCATGTTCTGTAACCATTTATTTTATATAGAGATTTTTGTTTCAAAAAGACGAAAAAACTACCTACTTCATTTTTCCTAGTAGCCCGAGGCTCGAATATCCTAAGGTAATTCATAACCAAAAAGGAAAAACATGTTACTAGGAACAAGATCAATGACCATGTGGCTTAACCGATCGGTCCTCAGTGTGGTCTGGGGATGAATTCTTTGTACTATGTAGACCTTAGGGGTTCATTGTTGAGCTTGCCGGAGGAAGACAGACCAACACTTCGTGCATCATGAGGTGAACACCATCCAACTGAAGTTGCATCATGCTTTGGGCCTCTTCCCTTCTCTGTAGCATTTGTCCCAAGAGGTTCTTAATATGTTAGTAGAGTTTCGTTGTCTTCCAGTACTTTGTGTCTCTAGCCCTTAATGTTCCCACATATGGGACCCAATGCATCGTTTCTTCTACCACCTCTTGCTCTGTTTTCATAGTTCTTTTATGTTGGATGATTGTCTCTGCTTCCTCCACATGGTATTGAAACCAAGTTGGAATTGAGGTAAAGTATGAATGGGTTGTCGAGAAAGCTTTGCGTTGGATTTGAGAGGATGAAACTTTAGGTTGAGGATGACGAGAGGATGAGCTTGGGGGCGAGTTCCCTCCTTGCTTATATCTACGGGGATACCCTGATCATGGAACCATTGCTTCCTAGTACCCCCTTCGTAGTCTAGACCAAGAACAAAGGCGATTCAAGAGAGGGAGGGTCTCGCCCCTCCCCATTCTGTCTAGAGATCTCTGTGCTTTTCCACTTACCCTAAATTCTTCTACTACGCCACCTTGCATACTTCATTGAAATTTTATTTCCAATGCTTGTTGCCATAGAATGATAAGAAAAGAGGGCCTTACTTGTTTTCATTTTAATTCTCATTTAACTCTGAGTTATGGTTATGGGTATGTCCTACCACTAATGTATGCCTTTGGCCTTTGTTTCCACGTGATGAGCTACAGATATCGTCGTGTGGGATTTGAGGATCAGGGCTCAAGGATCCCTCCTCATTTAAATTGGTCATTGGAATGTCAGGTCCAAGATAAGGTGTCATAAGGTTTTTGTTCACATTGCTTAAATCCTCGTACTCTGCGAGATAGATGGTCCTTGCAAATATTAACTCTTTATGATAGTCGAGGTAAAATTCCCTTCGGCCCTCGCTCATACCTACAATCATTTTCTCATCCCCCTTGTAAGGTACTTGTCATCTAGGGGGATTAATAATATATCCCGGTTCACCCGTCCTCTCTATCTTTGGGCCTAGTATCACATCCCTTCTCTCGGAAGACACCCCATCTAGGTGTGTCCATTTCTTCCTTTCCAGATCTCGATAGGAGGAGGCCATCCTATTAGTGGAGGAGGGGTCCCATGTTCCCTCTCATCTGTCGCTCCTGAGATGGATTCCTTCATCGGATAACCAATCCACAAGGTTATTCATTGACCTCTTCATGTAGTTTGGGATGTTGACTGGAATAGTTCGCATTAACTTCAGGACCCTCTCCATCTTCACTTCCAACCGCCAGATAAAGACCACTTTTAATACGGGTGTTCCTCGCTGCAACATTTTTAACATATCTATGATGAGGAGGGAATCCCCCTCAACGACAATTTTATTACAACCATTTTCCTTAGCGATTCTAAGGTCTTCTTCCCAAGCTAGGAATTTTTCTACATTGTTGCTGCTAATTCCTAGTTTTCCTGCATGGATTTTGAGTATCTTACCTTCAATGTTGCGAAAAAATCCCCCCAAACCCTCCTGGCCTAGATTTCATTTGGAATCTCCATTGAAGTTGAGTTTAATGAAACCTAGGGGAGGGGGAAACTAGGTTACAAGATCCGAGACCTTTGGATTTGTCGAAGTTTGGATGACCTGCATAGAGATATTTTTTATTTCCAATGCTCGCAGAATGTTGTTTTTATAAAGGTTTATTTTCCAATCTTATTTTGTCCATGGTTGACTGATTTTTTTCTTGCATAACTTTGACTATGGAAAACCAAGTCGTTTATGGATCCCTCGACTCGTTTCATAAGATATGTCTGTTATGTTATTTCCAAGTCTCCCATACTAGAGACATTAGGAGTAGCTACCAAAGGTAGTTGAAAATGGGATTCTGAGTAATGGATTTAGGCCAGACTTCAAAGGCTGAGAGGAAAAAACCCTAATTATAGCCCCTTCTCCTGAAAAAGACATCGCTTTGTTCCCATAGGTAGTCAGAAAAAAGAAAGGAGTTAAACATGTGTTTGTTTGTTTCTTCTTGGACCTGGCATAGAATACAACATGAGGGGTTGATGAAGCTGTGTTTGCGTAGGTTGTCCTAGGTAAGAGTCTTGTCATGGGTTAGTAACCAAAGGAAAATAGAGACTTTTGACCATAGCTTTTGCTTTCATACATGTTGCCAAACTTTAAAATTTTGATGATTTTGGTGACCATCTGTCGATGAGTATGCCTCTTTGATGGAGAAGGATCCCTTCATTGTCCAACCCCGACGAATATTATCTGACTCCTGGAAGAATGGTATATTTCTATTTGTTAAGTCCCTCAAAAAACCCTCTGCCAACTCTTTATTTTGAACACCCTTCCATTCTTCCTTGGGAAGCCAAATATGCCATTTTTCATGCTCATCTTCCTGGTTCTAGTAGTGGGATACTGTGGTTTTCCATTGTCTTAACATTACTTCCTTTATGATTTTCAGTTGATCTCGATCCTCTCATCTTGGTCTCCTTCCACACATATTACCATAATAGGGCTTCCTTGCCATTTTGGATTTCCCAGAAACAGTTTTGTTGGAATAGGCTGCAGCTCTGCCAAGCCATATTCTAGATTTGGGAGCCTTGTGGAGCTATTTGCATTCTTATCAAGATTTATGCATGTTCTTCCTTTGCTTATTTTTGTTTCCAGAGGTGACCCATTGTGCATTCTGATTTGTTATCCAGTGCCAGCATAAATTGACTTCTAGGGATGTACCCATGAATTTCAGATCCTAAAGGCCAAGACCTCCTGTCCATTTCAATTTTTATATCATGCCCCAAGAAACAAGGGCCCATTTTTTCCTTTCCTTTGAACTTCCCCATAGAAATTATCTTTGGATGTTTATTATCCATCTAAGGACAAGTTTTGGGGTTGTGAGGGTGGAGAAGCGATACAGGGGTATAGTCTGGAGGAATGAATTCTACCATAATCATTCTACCTGCTAGATTCAAGGATCTAAAGGCCTAGTTATCCAGTTTTTTAGTGATTTTAGTTATTAAGTCTTCCCAATATACTTTTTTGAGAGAATTGTCAACCAATGGGACTCCTAGATACTTCGTTGGAAGAGAGCTGCAAGAGAAGCCTATGGTGTCAACTACGAAAGTCTTCACTGCTGGAGGAGTGTTGAAGAAGAACATCTGGGANTCTTCCCAATATACTTTTTTGAGAGAATTGTCAACCAATGGGACTCCTAGATACTTCGTTGGAAGAGAGCTGCAAGAGAAGCCTATGGTGTCAACTACGAAAGTCTTCACTGCTGGAGGAGTGTTGAAGAAGAACATCTGGGATTTTTTTTGGTTGATTTGGATTCCTGAGGCTGCCGAAACATCCTCTAGCACTTGTTTTATTTGAAGAATTTCTATTAAGGTAGGAGTTTCCATTATCATAGTGTCATCCACAAACTGTTGGTGCATTGTTGATTTCTCCCCTCCATGGATGTTGAGTCCTTTCCATTTCTATTTAGTTGTCACTGCTTGGATTGATCTGGCGATCCCTTCCACGATGATGATAAAAATGAATGGGGACAGGGGGTCACCTTTACAAATTTCTTATGAAGGAGAAAAGGTTGAGGTCAACAAGACATTTAGCAAGATAGAGAAGAAAGATGAAGAGATTAGGGACATGAGCCATTTGATCCAAGTTGGGGTGAAGTCGAAGGCCTGTAAGATGTTTGATGTATAATCCCAGCTAATGATATCATAAGCTTTGGCCAGGTCCATTTTGATCAGTAAAATCAACTTTTAGAAGGAATTGAGTGAGTGGATATGCTCTTGGGACAAGATTATGCTATTGAGGATTTGTATTCCTTCCACAAAGATCGATTGTTCCTGGGAAATAAGGAGAGGGGGAAGGGGCTTAAGCTGATTATCTGTCACTTTAGAAACTTTTTTGTATATTATATTGGAGAGGGCTATAGGTTTAAATCTGTTGGGATATTCTACCTTATCCTCCTTAGGTATTAGGGTTAGGATGGTAGAGTTTAATACTGAAATAACTTTGAGGACTTTTCTGGAGCCTTCCAGTGCTTCCCAAACATCATGTTTTATCATAGACCAACAATCATGAAAAAAGTCAGTTGTAAAACCATCTGGGCTTGGAGATTTACCTTTGGGCATATCCATAATTGCTTGTTCGACCTCCTCAAGAGAGATCTCTCTCATGAGGGATGCATTTTTCTCCTTGGTTATCATCTTTGGGATGTGTTTAACTATTTTAATGATGGCTAATTTCTTGTCCCATTGAGGTTCTTTCATCAGATCATTGTAGTATTGAACTAGCTTTGTCTCCAGGTCTTTGTGATGGCTGAGTTTATTCCCTTGAGAGTATCTTATCGAAGTAATTATGTTGCAGTGTCGACATTGTAACATTGAGTCATGGAAGAACTTTGTGTTCTTTTCTCCTTCTTTTAACCATTGAATTCTGTATTTTTGGTGAAATGATTGTTCCTTCTAGTGTTCTCGGATGGAGATTTGGGTTTGCAATTTTATCTCCTCCTCTATGAGGTTATCTGATTGTCCTTGGGTGATCATCTCTTGTTGAATCCGTTTCATTTTCTTTGACAACTTTGATTTTGAAGAAAGAATGTTTCCAAATTCTTCCTTATTCCATTTTGTTATTCAATGTTTTAAATTTTTCATGTGTTGCTACAGGTGGTACATTGGAGATCCTAAATTTATGGTTGTTGTCTTCCACCGAATCGCAAAATTTTCCTAAAAATAAAGGTTGGATAGTCAAAAGGATTCAAAACATAAGGGCATGTTCTTTGGGATTGCTTGGATATCTTTATTTAGGCAGACCGACCAGTGGTTTGAGCCCCGATAGGGCATAATCAAGGCCTCTAAATCATAATTGAGGTGAAGGAGGGATTATGAAACCAAGAACCAGTATAAATGAGAGGTGATTTGGTTGGGTCCTCTCCTTTGATTGTTCCACGTGAAAACCCCATTCATTGTTTCCCAGTCAACCAAATTAAGAAGTTGAAAAGTTTCCTTGAAACTATCTGAATCTTGGTCTAGTCGATTGATTCCCCCTTTATTTTCTAAGAGCGAAGATATCATATTGAAATCACCTCCTAATATCCACGGGTTAGGAGAAGGAAGCGAAGCGGAGGTAAAAAGATAATTCAAAAAGTTGAATTTATCCTTTAGGGGTGGGGGGTCATAAACATTTGTGATTGTTCCTATTTGGTCTGAATCCACTAATTGAAAGACAACTAAGAGTGAATGGAAGGTGGACAATAAATGGATAAGGGAGATAACATAGGGGTGCAAGAGGATAGCTATGCCGCCTGAGGATCCAATGGCATCTAGAGCTACTGAAACATAGCCTCTCCAACATTTTGAGGTAATATTTTCTAGGGTATTCGATGAACATTTAATTTCTTGAATCATCACTATAGACAATTTTTATTCAAATATCAGGGTTTTCAAGGATTTTTGTTTACAAGGTCCATTGAGGCCTCTTACATTCCATATGATAACCTTCATTGGGAAGGAGGAGGGTGGGATGAGAACTTTTTGTACACTCTTAATCCATCCTGAGTATAGTAGGACCTCCCCTAGTTGTTATAATAGTTGTTTATTTGATGGTCTACCTCTTTTCTTGTCCTCTTTATTTACTTTGATTGTTTCTTTTGCAACATTGTTTTTGACTCCAAGTGAGGATGTTGAAGAATGATTACCTTTCTAGGTGGATCCATATTTATCCTTGTGCTTGGATTTGAGAAATATTGATTTTAGGAGCTAGATTTGATTCTTTGGGATTGAATGGACTTCTTGTCTTGCACAAGCTACTGCTATTCTTTAGAGATCCAACTCTTCTATTTTAATTTCATCATTGTCTTCTTGGTCTATTTTGTTGTCCTCTGAATTTTTCATTTCCTCATCCTGGTCTTTGGTTATATTACTCCCTTGAGATAGATCTAGTTTTGAAGTTCCTTTGCCTCTTAGATTTGGATCTTTGTTTTGAATCTAAGGTTTTTTTGCTTGAATTTGCTTCCTCGATGTTTTCCTTTCACTTTGTGGTTCCTCTATTGTCCCTAATTTCGTGAATCTTTTACTAGTTGTTGGGCCCTTAGGGTTAGACTGGGGGGGGCTACTTTTCTGAGGACCTTTCTCTTCATTGGGACTTTTTCGAACCCTTCTTCATCTTTTTCTAGTTGGGCTTTTGGTTGTTCCCCGTGTTTGTTTGGAGGGAAATCTCTGAACATGTGTTCATGGTCATGAAACTTACAACATTTGAAGCATATACGTTCATAATCAATTTTTTGGATCCACTCTATGTTCCTGGACCTGAGGCTTATAGAGGATAATAAATCCTTTGACACATCAATATAGAAACAAATACGAGTGTATGAAGGATACCATCCTTGTTGGGTTGAATATGCTATAAGGACAAAGGAGCCAAGAGTGTTTCCAATTCCTTTTAGAATCTATGGATGCTAATATTCTTGTGGAAGAGAGTATAAGCGAATCCAAACTGGGGTTTCCTTAAAGTCCTCCTTCTCTGGGATAAAATTATCTTTCCATATGTGTAGATAATGGCTCGCTGAATTGAAGAAATAAGGACCATTATGAAAGACTCTTTCACGATCTTCCTGGAGGTTGAATATTATTGTAAAGAATCCTTTTGATCATAGTTTCAAATCCACATTTCCTTTGGGTTTCCAATGGTTTATGATCCACCAGAGCAGGTCCTTTTCTGAGGGCCATAGTCCCATAAACTTACAAATTAGTGAATGATGCTTCATATATTGGATATGTTGAACCGTTGCTAGTAATTGGATCTCATAATCAAGGATGTCCTATGTCTAGGGGATACAGGTAGATCTCTTCAGTGTCTGGTCCATTTTTTTTTCTTTCTTTTTGTGGTTGTAATGTTTTCCTAATTTTCCTCATCCATGAGGGATGGAGAGTCTAGGATGGCATCGTATTGCATCATATTTGGGTCAGATCTCGTCTTTTTATGTTCATAATTTGGTAGGGAAGATGATCGGTTGGTGTCGGCCAGCACATTTTTATAAGAAGGGGTGATTTCACTTCCAGTTGTGGCCTACATTAGAAGGTTGGTTGCAAGTTGCAGGTGTTGGGTTGCAGGATTCAGACATCTCAGCTTCCAAAATTTCTTGATCAACCACTTTGTAATATGTGTAGTAATTTAATTAGTAGAAAAATTTAACTTTTTTTCATTGAAACTCTTATTCAAGATTGGTAGAAATTTTGTCAAAAGTTAGAGTTCCTCATGATTGATGGAAACCTTGACCATGAAAGGATGTTGGTCCATTTGAAAATGACTCAAATAATTATAATTTTGAAAAAATGAGTAGATCAATGGTGAACTTTTCCTAAATGGAAAAAAATAAACTCATTGAAAAGGTTGATTTTGTGCATTAATTGACTTGCTCCTAATATATATAAGCACACTAATTAATGTCAATTCGTATTAACTCAGGAAATTTTAAGTACCAAGAGATTTGCAGCTCATTTTTTTGGATCTGTCTTTGTTCTTAATAACTTTAAAGTCAAAATGAATATGTACTAAATACATTACAATAAATTAGGTCTCCATCAATAAACATTACAACATCTCACAAACATACCCTAAGAGCCTATAAAAATAATATTTGATAATGATATATATATCTCGAAGAACATATAACTAACAATATGTACAACCACCAGAGCTCTAGAACACTTGAAAGCAAATATTCACTACATCCCTGGCAATGGAAAGAAGATTAAGATTTGGGAGGATTCTATCCTCAGATCCAAACCCCTAAACCATTCGAAGGGTATGGAAAATATCAAAATCTCGCTGCAGAACAACAACCGCAAAACCCTTTGGGACATCTCAGAATGGGGGGAAGGGGATAACTCTCCTTGGAAAAAATGGAATCTAGGAGATTACCCCGACTTTCTCGAGGCAGAATCCAAGGTCCTGCTGGAAGAACTCCAAGGAAAGTCCCCTTGCAGGCCGCGATAAAAGACTCTCGAGGTTGGGGGGACTCTACGGGAAAATACACTGCAGTTGTTGGTTACAAAGCTATCCAAGTAATTCCTCATGTTCATCCCGACCCCTCTCCCTGGAAAACTATATGGCATTTCCGTTTTGTCCCCAAAATTGATATGTTCAGCTGGACCTTAACCCACAAAAGCACCCTTACCAGTGAAAATTTAAATAAGAAAGGTTGGGAAGGTCCCTCCCGCTGTCCTCTCTGTAAGGATGCCGAAGAAACTGCAGACCATCTCTTCATTGAGTGTGTGTATACAACCGAAGTTTGGACTCATTTTTTAAACCCCTTAAGCATCACCTTCCCCCGTTCCCCGACCGAGTTGATAAGCAACTGGAAGTACCTTTCCCAGTTCTACATGAAGAAAAATAACCTCTTAGAAAACTGCTGGATGTGGCTACCTAAGTTCCTATTCTAGAAAGTTTGTCTTGAAAGGAACATCATAATTTTTCATGAGGAAAGCCGAACCCCGTCTTAGGTCGCTGAAAAGATTAAAGCCATGATGAGTGAATCCCTAAACTCCAATCAGACTCTCAATAACTTCACCCCTCTAACCCCGGAGGAAGACCTATGGCTCACTGCTTTTATCCCGAACCATATAAGCAGAGCAAACGTCAAAATCCCCCAAAAAGAAAGATGTGAAATAAGAATGGAAGAGATCGAGTTTATAAAATGGCGTTCTTCCCTGGAAGATCATTGTCTCTTGTTTGACGGGGCATCGAAAGGGAATCTTGGTCCAACAGGAGGGGGAGGGGTTTTGATGGATCCGTTGGGCAAGGTGGAACTCTCCTACACATCGGGGCTCAGAACGGACTCCAACAACCATTCTTAAATCCTCGCCCTGTGGTAGGGACTAAATCTGGCATCTGAATGGAAAGTTCAAAGAATAGTATTTTTCAGAGATTCCAGGATAATCATTTAGGCCATCAACGATAAAAAGAAACCAAAGACCCTCCAGCTGGCCCACATCTACTCGAAGGTAATCCTTCTCCTGTCTAATTTCTCCTCCTTTAAAATCTATCATATTGTCAGAAATTTGAACAATCTAGTGGATGTCGAGGCCAATAGAGGCTCTCTCCTGAGCAAGAACACGCTCCACGTGAATGGTGAGGACATGGATGCCTCAATCCCATGAACCTCATCCCTGTCATGTCGTGTCAGGGTCTGATCAGAAGCGATTGGATGCTTTGCATCTTCATCCCCGCGTTCTACTCTCCATAACATAAATCAACCACTTGCGGGCAATATTCATTCTGCGTGATGATGAAAGGTACAATAAAGGTATGGGAGCACCTCTCTGATCCAGGTGACTCAGTAGGCAGGCTTTGTTATATCTCGGCCAAGGCACTCTAGTTCTTCACCGATCTGCCCCATCTCCAAAGATATTATCGCAGGAACTCGTGGTGCAAAGGAAGGAAAGAGACAATGGCTTTGCCCTCATCTCCTAAACCTTCGCTGGAAGAAAGAATCAATCTTATGCAGATAGAGCTAGATAGGATCAAATGATCGGTCAAGGAGCAGACCAACCCAATGCTCAGCCTGGATACTGTTGGAGCTAACCATTGGGACTCCATAAATCAAGAGCTCAAAGTGCTCAAAGAAGATGTAGCTAACGAAGTCGAGGTCGACTTCAAAGACATTGAAAATGTAATTGGAGGGATGCACCACCGGATAAGCAAGCTTGAAGCGAAGGTCGAGGAGCTCTCCAAAGCCTGGCCCAACACCTCAAAGGCCCAAGTGAGTTCAGACGATGACTAGCCCCCGTCCAGCGCACCGTTATTGTCTTATTTTCCCTTGTTTACGATAGCTAAATCAATCTCTTCGAGTCCCCTCAAGACCTCCTTCCAACATCTGAAATTTTGTAAAAATGGCTTGAAGTATCTCCCAGAGCAAACTTTTATGTTTTCTGCTCGACTGTGGTTTGTAATGCACTGACAACCTATTGTCGGACTATAATCTATAAATCCAATATCCATTTCTGTAAAAAAAAAACAATATGTACAACCACCTAACAAAATCAATTATCTTTGAGCATTCTCACACTACTAAACACTTTATCTTCTTTTATCAAGCATATTAATATCAACACCTTACTAATCATCTCAAATTATTAAAAAACCTATTAAAATTGAACAACAACCTAACAAATTTAATAAAAAATAAAGTTATAACTTAATCTCAAATTATTAAAAAAAATATTAAAATTTAACAACAACCAAACAGTTATTATTAAAATTTAACAACAACCAAACGGTTATTATTAAAATTTAACAACAACCAAACGGTTATAACTAAACTATTTGTGAAAGCCCACAATCCATCATATCTATCATTAAACCTTTTCCTTAATTCCTCTCTTTTCTCTTTATTTATATTTTTTCCACAATTTTTCTTTCTCTTTAAGGACTTATCTTTATCCTTTATCATTAAACCTTTTCCTTAATTCCTCTCTTTTCTCTTTATTTATATTCTCTCCACAATTTTTCTTTCTCTTTAAAGATTTATCATTATCCTTTATTGAGTGTTCTTAATTCCTCGATCTCTGTTGTTAGTATTATATTATCTTCCTCATTCTCTATAATTCCATGAAAGTGAGTTTTCTTATTTTATTACATAATTCTCTTAATTCTTTCCATTTAATTTGTCATTTCATCGAGCTTTCAAGTTTCTCCCCTCTTGCATGTTTAATATGTTTCATAAATGGTTTATATTTATTTATTTATCATGTCTAATTCCTTGGATCTTACTATGTTGTTGTTTCGAATTTATCCCTTTGACTTTTATTTTAGTTATTCTTCTTTATTACCTAAAATAAATAAATATTTTAACCATTTTTAAATATTTTTTATCTCTTTCATTACATCTATATTATATTATTTTAATAAGTTTTATTAATTTTTTTTAGTAAGTAGATTTTGTATTAATTATTGACAAAATATACAAGGATAGTGTAACAAAACTAGCTCCAGGAGACCATGATAGTCTCTGGTAAACCAAAAGAAAGTACTCCAATGGGAAAACGAGGCCAATAAGTTGTTCACATGTCTTAAAGCATGGAAACAAATTGTTTGAGTTAAAACTAAAACAGTTGTAAGAAACAACAGAGGTAGTCCTTTGGGAAGCAACATTGGATGATTCCAGGCTTGAGTAGTATATGTCAGGGGAGAAGGTTCCTCCTAGTCAATTAGTCATTTAAGTAAGGATTTGAGAGATGTAGTCATTTTGGTCATCAAGGGATTCCATTTTTCTCTTGAGTTGTCTAAATTCCTTGAATTGTCTAAATTCCTCATCTTTAAGAATAAACCCCAAAGCTACAAGAGTCTTGGTATGACAATAGAGTTCAATCATTATGAAGAAAATGGAATTTCTGATACGGTTGAAACCCACGTATGTAAAAATGTCACAAACTTTGGCCTCCACTTCATCAGCTTCCTTGAAATAAATGTCACAAACTTTGGCCTCCACTTCATCAGTTTCCTTGAAATCATGAACATCACAAGATTCTCCTTCCAAGGAATCCATGGTTCTCTGAGCATCAACAGGGAGAGTAAAAGTCGACCACTTCCTTGGTTTATTTTACAACACGAGAATGGGTGGCAACAAGGCACCTAGGTTGTCGTCCTCGGGGTGCCATGGGATAAAGTAGAAGGAGGATGGGAAATTGAGCGTGCAGAGGAGGGAGGAGGAAAAACTAAGCAAGTAGGGACAGAATGAAAAACCAAATATTTGCGATCAGGGAGCTCATAATCCTTTTTTCAAACATCCTTCAAACAATGCATAGGGAATTTAAAGATAAGAGATCTAGTGAACACCATCCATTCCTTTGTAAAGATCAACTTCTTCAAGTCGTAATGACACGAAGTCATTAATTGTTTGTTAAGAAATGACCTGAACTTGTTGGAGGTGCTCCTCCTTTATGTGAAGAGCATTATAGTGAGCAATGACAGCTTAATTACAATCAACATCATAACCCAAGTATATTGTCCTCATTAACTCATGGTGTACATTCCTTTGCTGAGATAAGAGGTGGCCATCAATTTTCGAAGGGACGTAGGAGAGGTAGCGTACAATATCCACCTTTGTTGCTCGTAGTGGGTGTCAGACGACACACTCCCACTATGTCGCTTTGCTGGGGAGAGGACACCCCATACAGGGGTTTACCAATCCCCTTTCTTAATAATAATGATATTATAATTATTATTAAATTGATCAATCACTCATTTATAATTATTATAATAATATTATTAGTATTTTGATTAATTGTGTTTTTTTAGTTATTTGTATCAATTATTTAACTTAAAGTATTGTCTAATTGATTTATGTTTTAACTTTTTTTTTCTGAAATTTTAGGACATAAATCTAAACTAAATCAAAATTTTATGTTGTTTAAATTGCATTTCTAAATGCATAAATGGATTCAAGATATTGAGAATCTTTCATTTTTAATATATATTTTATTTTATTTAATATTATTTAAAAAAAAAATTGAGAATGGGTAATTTATTTTTATCTTATATCAATTTTTTAGAGGCTTATTTTTTTTCTATTTTATAGAATATTCATTTAGTTTATTTAATAATGGGTGGATTGTTCACTCGAAACATTGAAAATATTTAAAATATTTAACACATCAATTCCAAAATAATCAATCATAATTGATGATGTCGATGATGGTCATGGTTAGCATCCACTAATACCAAATTTGGTTTATATGAATTTAAGAAATGTAAGGAAGTACATGGTTTTCTTTACAATTTTATTTCTATGTTTGAAAATATTTAAGAAAAGTGTTCCTAAATCACCATAGTTTTGATGATTTAAAAGGTAGCTAAGGTTGGTATTGTAACAAATATTTTGAAATTGTGATTTAATGTGGGTGTATACAAAGCATCCTTAGAGAAAAAAATTTCATATTCAACCCCCATAGTGTCACAAAGATGAAAATTTGTTTTGACCCATGACATTTTAGGAATTGTCCAATTCCATGTTTCATTATGGATCTCATGAAAGTTTGTTCTTTGTTTAGCAACACTGATTTTATTCTTTGCGCTAGTCAAAACAAAGAGATAATTTTGAACTTCTAGATTATGGTAGATTGTCTCCTTATAATATATTAATTTATTGTATGCTTTAAATCTTTATCACACCACAATTTTTCCTTAAATGTAGATGTAATAATATTTTAAAAATGAGCATTATTTTGGAAAGTGATATCTTCCTTATTCCCCAATGATTTAGTCAAGATGTGTCATATTTATGCCAACCTTGCTTGAGCCACGATTGGTTTTTATTGGAGTTGGAACCATTCTTAGGAATCCTATTGTGGTATCTTGATTTAAGATATAGCTTTGTAAAATAATCCACTCCATGAAGCTCATCTAATATCTCATCATTTTTTGGAATTGGAAATTTATCCTTTATGGTGATTTCTTTTAGATCTCTATAATGAGGACACATCCTCCAAGAGCTATATTTTCTTCTCACCATCACTATTGGAGCTAAAAATGAACTCCTACTTGATTGAATAATACCCATATCCAGCATGTCTTATACTATTTTCTCAATCTCTCATATTTTTCGATGAGGATATCTATAAGGCATTTTATTAGGAGGTGCACTTCCTAGTATTAGTGTGATTTGATGTTCATGATATATAGATGGAGGTAGACCTTTATGAATTTCTTGGTAGACCCTATAGCGATTTTCCATTGCGCATCTTAATTCCCCTGGTATATTTGTATATTCCTGCTCAACTTCCATAGAATAAAGGTTAACCACAACTCCCTTGCTACCCTTTTTTAGGATATTTTCTGTGATACCCCCAAGTTAAACCCTAATTGTAAATGTACATATTCTTTATAGGCTGGTGATCCAACGTTTTTTAGCCCACATTGCCTTTGTATATATGTTTTGAGGCTAGAGTGCCTAGGTGATTTAGGTCAGGGAGCCTATGTGTCGAAAGGCCAATGAGCCTAGAAAATGTAATATGTAATCACATTTGGATTTATTAATATAATACATCATTGTTGAAGACCAATCACACAAAAATATTATGGAGGGATAGAAATCCATGAGAGGGAAAGGGGAATACGAGTATAGGAAGAGGGGATAAGTCAAGGGGGATTAAGCCAAGGGAATAATATAATATTATTCCTAAAGTCTAAATCATGCGATATAATTTTATCTTAAGATCCTAAATATTGGGAACATATCACCAAGTGCAGTCAATGTAGTTCCTGGAATGAAAATTGTCAAGTTGGGAACATGCATACATAATGTGGGAACTTAGTGTAATTTACAATCATTCAAGTCATTCTTTCCATTCATTCACTCATTCCATCAATTAGTTTTACCTGTTCTCAGAGATCTTTGAAGCTGATTATACCCAGTAAATTCCTTGGTAGTCTGGGATGAAGAAGCATGTTGTCAGGCCTATGAGCATTCTCTCTTGGTGAGAGAATTAATTGGAATGGTTTTACCTATGTGTTAGGCTTGTAGGTGTTGGAATTCTTAGAGAATACTTTTGTTATAGGTGTTATAGAGCTCCGAGAATTCATGTCCATCCTACTTTTTGAAGCCCTAGAAGGGAAGTGGGTCAGTCAAAGGAATGTTGAGAAGAGAAGGGGTACACTTCCTAGGGTGGGATGGGATGTGGGTAATGAGAGACCGTGAGTTGGGAATGGTTGTTGGAGTTGGCACATTTTCCTAAGATTAATTATGTTGTCTTTTAGACCTTATTCTGGCTTAGGAATCATTTTCCCTAATGGAGTTTTGTCCCCAAATCGGGGGTGACCTACTGTTGAGATTTTAGGAACAACAAAGTCTATGGCTTGGAGGAATTTATGAGGTTTGTATCTAGTTGGTGATACACACAAAAAAGTAAGTTTTATTTATTTGTGTTTTTATGCCATTTATCATGTGTGTGTTTATACAATATGTATACTTTATTATACATATGTATGCATGAATTGTATGTTGTTAGGAATTCATGTTTTTTCATATACATAGAGCATATTTATGAATTGAATGGTATCAAAGAGGAAACATTTTGTGTGGAATGGACCAACTAGGGGCTAGGGATGCTACATTATGGTATCAAAACTAATTTTCAAGTATGTTGGTAATGGGGCACGCTAAATTTTACAATCTATGAGACTCGATGACCTGAGAAGGTCCATATTTTCACCCTTTGAGTTCATATTGAATTCCTTCCAATTCAAATCTCATGAATAATTCATTATAGTTTGTAGCAAGTGTACCTAATGTTCTCAATGATTGAATACCTAGAAAAGCATCTACACCTCCAATGGGAATGGCATACATTGGGATTTCAAAATTATATTCTCCCATACCTAGTTTAATATTGTGGCAATTCCCACATGCAATCAATACTCCCTTCATTACCAACCAAAACTTGAAACTTTGTCACTGGATATACAAAAAAATTGAGGAACTATCATAATATTTGATCAATGAACTTATGGGTACGACCCGAGTCAATGAGCAATGTAACTTCTTTCTTCTTAATGTAATCTACAATATTTAGGGTTTGAGGTCCTAACAACCCTACCAATGCATGAACATATATTTCACACTTGTATGAATCAATGTTGTGTAGAATTTTGGCCTCTATTTCCTACTCTTTTAAGTTGACAAGTTCTTCCTCATTTCTTTTGTAGATGCTTCAACTTCCTCTTCATCATTATTTTCCAAGGTGAACAATTTTGTTTCTTGACATTTCTTCCCTTTTGACCATTTTTTGTTACAACCAAAGCATAGTCCTTTTTCTCTTCTTTCCTCCATTCCCTTCTATGATATTCATGTAGCTTGAGATAAGGTTGTCTTATGAATCCCAAAATAAAGTATCCTTCTTGCATATGCTCCAAATGGTAGACTTATGTGTAGCCTTATGCTTGGCTTGAATATGAATTTTTTTTTGCATAGCTTCCATAATATTTTCAGGTTGTTTTAGGAATATCTCATGTTTAATGTCTTCTTTTAATCCACCCATGTAAGATTCCAAAAAACGTTCATCACTTATGTTATACACCCTTGTGGCCAATACCTGAAATTTTGAATTATAATCTTCAATATCACCTAAGTGCTTGATTCTTCTCAATTGACTAAAGTTGTATTGCTCCCAAACTTTCCCATATTTTGATTCTAAATCTCTGGTAAATAAAACCTAGGTATAATGATAAGAATGGGGCTTCCTGTTAACTACCCATTCATACAATTGATATGGGTTTATCTCATAATTAAAGGTTTTTATGTGAATCCTTTGTTTATCATCCATAATATTATGCAGATAAAAATATTTCTCTATTTGGTTCACCCAGGTAAATACCTCTATTCCAACAAACTTATTTAATTCAAAATTGGCAATGTTCACTCCTTTTGGGAACCATCCATAAGTAACTCCACTATTGTAGTTAAATCCCCCTATGGAAAATTCACATTATTGGAAATTTGTTCAACCTAAATACTACCCTTATTTTCATGATTCCTTTCAGACATCTTAAAATTTTAGGGATCCTCCCATTTAAGGCTTCTATAATCTTATGTTCCAAATGTTCCATCTTTCTTCCCATTGGTTCCTTATTTTCCTCGAACTTTCTTTCCATCAATTCTTATTTCCATCCATCTTTATCCCCATTTTTGTTTGAGAATTTATCAAATCAACCTTTTTCATTGACCTATCATTCAATTTGTTCTTTGGATTCCCAATTTGGATATATGGTTTTGTATCTCCCCATTTTCTTCACGAGTCACGGAGGATATTTATACAGGGTTTAATTGGTGAATTAAATTTTAGATCTTTCTTTGGAGCTATGAAAATAATTTATTGGACCCTTAGAACAAAGGTTTGTTAGGGGTTATATCTCTTTGATATACATGTGGGGTCCAACAATAATACTCATTCTAATATATTAGGGAATTAATTAAGGAATCTCAATTGTTCCCTTAGCCATACTAGTCGACTACCTAGGTACTAAAGAGTGGTGTCTCTGAGTGATGTTCTTGATGTACTATAGCAACCAGATGGTTGAATAACTTATATAAGGCTAGTTTTAGGTATACCTAGGGGACTTCCTATAAACCCAAAGGTACATGAAAGTGGGATTCCATCTACAAGTATTGTCTAATGTGATACTACTCAAAGTGGTACCAACATGGGTTACAGGGGTTTCCAACCATGTGTATTTCCTGTGTGTATTCTTCTCTAACCACAATTTTACTCACTTAATGATAGATCATGTGTTATTTAAATACACTAGAACACGTCTATAAAAATAAATTTAAAAGATGAGATTGATAACCACAAAAAAAGATCTTAAATTGTTAGAAAATAACTTATGCAAAAATCTTGACGTCCAAAATAAATATATCACAAAATATAATGAGTCAAAATATGAAATTTTTTCCACATTTATTTTTCTATGACAACTCAGTATTCTAAAAATTTCAGAGTTTGAAACTTCACTGAAAAGGCGTTACAACAAAAATTCCAAGATAACTGATTTCAGGATTAGTCACAAAAATTGTCTTCCATGGATTATATCTCAAAAAGTATATCAAACCAAAACCTGAAATTTTGACCACATGTACTATTACCTTTCTACTCAATATCTAGAAAATTTTACTATCAAAAATTTCCCATAAAAAATTATATTGAAAATTCCAATATGACTCGATTAAAGTGGATTTCAGGATGAGTAAAAAACCCTATCTTCCATAGGCTATATCTATGAAAGTTTAACTAACCAAAACCTAAAATTTTTACAAGAATTATAGTGAGATGTCTCCTAAGTAACCTCCAATTTCGATGTTTAAAGAGTCCCAAAAACCAAGTTATAGTGAAAATTCCAAGATGAGTCGCTTGAAGTAGAAAAAATCTAGGATCAATGATCTTGATACCAATTTTTACAAAATGAGAGCCTTGAAATGATAAAAATCCAATGAATATAGTCCACTTCTAGGGGGGAACTTTGATACCTCAGAAATTTCTCCAATTTCCACAAATTTTGATCCAGATTTTATGAGAAGAATGAAATGAATACAAAATATTATCAAAATATGCTTAACATAGAATAACATATATACAATAAAACTGGTTTCTATTCAATAAGGAAATAAGATGAAATTGTAAAATGCAGTGGAAACAAGCTTGTTAGAATGGTGGCGGCTTATATCTGAGAAGAGATGTGATAGTTCTGCTCATTCACCAGAAGATGATTACAATGAGGTTCTCAAGGAATTTTTACAATAAACAGGAATGTCAAAAACCCTAGACATCTGAAAACCTAACCCTAGGAGATAAAGCACCAAAAGTCATGTGGGCCCCGTTTGGGTAAGTTAGTACATCAACTTCCTGGGGTCGTAACTTTTGCATACGATCTCTGTTTTAGGCGCACAATAGCCCGTTGGAAGGTATATCCGAGGAATACACATTTTTCCTATGGGGATTCCTACACATGTTGATTGTGGTGAGCCCTAAAAATGTTGTTTAGGGCGAAAAAACGGCCTCAGAAGTCAGAGACCTGAAAACTACGAAAAACCTGTAGAATTGGAGAATTGCCAAAATGAGCCAGTTAGAATAGGTGGAATGCCACTGACATCCATATGGTTCAATCCTCTCCCCTTAGGAATAAATGGTCTCCATTCTGTTGAGTGCCCCCATTAGATGGGGCAATTTATGTTGAATTTGGCCCGAGGTGAGCCACTTGCCTTGGTGCAGGAGATGCCCTACTTTGACAACTGGATAAAGTTGGATCGTTTGCTGGCGAGTTCCCTTGACATGTTTGTCCACAATATGATCACTGGATGCATGTTGTATGTAGTAGGGGTTGAGCTCTTTTGGTGTCATTTGTTCTACTATCTCTGAGGTGTCCAATAATGGTGGGAAATAAGGTTGAAGGAGATACACGTTGAACACTCGGTGTAGGCCAAGGAAAGGAGGAATGTTGAGCTCAAAAGAATTATTACCTACAACCTTGGTGATGGTGTACGACACATAACAGATTGGGCGAAGCTTCTGATGGGGTCTGATAAGGCATTCTTTCTACAAATGCAACCAAACTTTTTCGCCCACCTAAAACTTATGTGGCACCAGATGTTGATCATAGTGTTGCTTGTACTTGTCATTGGACTTCTGTAGGATATCCTGAACCTGTTGGATGATGTGTTGGATCCGCTTAATGAACTGGTTGGCTTTGTAAGCTTCATTTGGATCAAGAGATGAGTCAGGCGAGGTGACCACAAGGGGTAGTGCAACATCTGTGGGACCCAATGGTTGCAGTCCCAACCCCACCTAAAAGGGGTTGTGGCTAGTTGAGTTATGCAGGGCTTGGTTGCAGCTATGATGGACATAGGGAAGACTCTCATCGCACTTGCGATGGTGCTTGGAATTATACATGTGTAGGATATGCAAGATCATTCGATTTATGACCTCGGTTTGGCCATCTGTCTGGGGGTGGAAGGTCATGGATTTGTTGAGCTTGGTGTCTACCAGTAACCAGAGGCTCAACCAAAATGTGTTGAGAAATCGATTGTCTTGATATAAGATAGTGGTTTGTGGGATTCCAAAATGTACCCAGACTCATTCAAGTAAGAGCTTGGAAGTGGCCTCTATTATGATTCTCTTCTTGCAGGCGACCATAATCACTATCTTAGAAAAGCGATCAACAACCACAAAAATAAGGTAATTTCCTTGCTTTGTGGACAAGAGGCTCGACATGTAGTCCATGGAGATGGATTCCCATGGCCTGTTAGGAGTAGGAAAAGGGATGTATAGGCCTTGTTTCTTAGTGGTTAGTTTGGAAATAGTACAGGTAGTGTAGGACCTGATATAATTGTTGACCTCCTATCAAAGTTTCGACCAGTATAAATGCTTTTGCATCATTTCTACTGTCTTTTCGACACCAAAGTGACCTTCCACTCGACTGAAGTGGGATTCCTAGATCAACTTCACTCACTTGCTTGATGGAACGTAGATATGTCCCAGACGAAAGAACAACCCATCCTGAAGATGGAAATTAGCGACAACTGTGTTTGCACCCAACATTTGGTAGGTGGTGGCGAAGCCCAGGTCTGTCTCATAGAGTTGGGGCCATCCAAACGTCTCATGGTCGCAAGAGTCTAGCACCGTGGTGAGTGTCGTGACTTGTGGTATGTTGAGGCAATCAACAACGCGATTGTTGATTCTTGTTTTATACTTGATGTTGAGGTGGAATTGTTGCAATTATGTGGACCACTTCTGATGGCGATCATTCTACAACTTTCCTTGTGTCTGCATGAACTGTAGTGGCTTATGATTAGTGTGGATGACTATCTCCTTCCCAAGAATATAATTTCTCCATTGGTGACAGGCTTTCATAATGGAGTAGATTTCTTTGTCGTAAGTAGGGTACTTATGAAAAACATCTGATAGTGTCTCACTATGATAGGCCATAGGGTGGTCGTGCTGAGTGAGAATGGTGACCACAACATAGTCTGAAGAATTTGTCTCGATCTCAGAGGGATGTTACAGGTCTGGTAGTGAAAAAAATAGGGTTGAGCATAAGTGTTGCTTCAAATAATCGAGATCTCATTATTGGGACCGACCCCACACAAATTTCTCCTTACCACCACCCTTGGTTACTTGGCTTAGGACCCATGCAATATGGGAGAATCCCAACATGAACCTGCGGTAGAAATTGGTAAGGCCCAAGAAGCTCGAAATCTCAGTGAGTGTGGTTGGGGCTGGCCTGACACGGATGAATTGGATCTTGGCTAGATCCACATGTACACCATGTTGATCAACAATGTAGCCTAGGTAATGGACCTTGTCCAAGCCGAAGGAGAATTTTTCCAAGTTGGTGTATAGCTTGTGCTACTGCAGGGTGTGCATAACCTACTGAATATGATGCAAGTGTTCTTCCCAAGTATTGTTGTAAATGAGAATGTCATCCAGATACACCACTACAAAAGTATTGGTGAATGGTCGCAGGATATCGTCCATCATCCTCATGAAAGTGGCTAGATCATTTGTCAAGCCAAATAGCATGACCAACCATTCGAAAAGACCTTCCTTTGACTTGAAGGTGGTCTTCCATACATATTTTTGTTCTATCAGGACCTGGTGGTAGCCAGACTTTAGATCAATATTACTGAAGTATTTTCCCCTCGTGAGTTGATCAAGGAGGTCGTCGATTCGAGGAATCGGGTACCAGTTTCTGACTATGATTTTATTCAAGGCCTAATAATCAATGCAGAGTTGTCAGGTTCCATATTTCTTCTGTACCAACATGATTGGGTTCCCGCAAGGTGATGAGGTGGGACGAATGGGCCCCTTGTGGAGCAGTTCTTGGATTTTCTACTTCATCTCTTCATTCTCTAACAGAGAGTGGAGGTAGACTAGCCCACTAGGTAGCGGTGCATCGGGGGTCAGATCGATGGGGTGATTGACCTGAAAGTGTAGAGGTACCCTGGTAGGTGAGGAGAATATATCTGAGTATGCTTCCACGACCTTATCCACTTGATTCTGTTGTGTGGAGAGGTCAACCACAAAGACCCTGGATGTGGCTGCTATCTTTCACTCATTCTGAGAGAAAATCACGAAGAAGACTAACTTCACCATCTGAGAGATGACCTTCTTTCATTGCTTGGCAGAGATCATGGAAATAACACTAGGTGGGATTGCCTCCGGTATCCTGTCAAATTTCTTTTTCAAAGTAATAATAACACTGCGAGGCCTAGACTCATATACAACATGGTGTTTCCATAAATATGGTTGGCTCAAAATAACATTGCAAACTTCGAGAGAGGAAACATTACACAATACCTCATCTTTGAAGGGCTTGATGACATATGAAAGGATACATCGTTGGCTGACGCGGATGTCGGTTCCTTGGTGGAGCCATCCGATGGTGTAGAGTTGCGGGTGCGGCGTTCTTAGCAGGGCGAGTCGCTTGACAACCTATGCCGAGAGGGAGGTTATTCTGTCTATCGCTATCAATGATGAAGTGCAGTGGGGTACCCTTCACCCACATCTGTGAATGAAAAAGGCGTTCATCTTCTTCTGGCTCGTCTGGTTCACTGGGCTGGAGCTTGGTGGTATCAACGATAGCACTAGGTTCTGCATCAATGATCTGTCTCCCCCTTTCTAGTTTCGACTCAGAGTCGGAACCCACATCTGATTCAAAGGCTTTAACCTCGACCACCAATGAATTCTTTGAGTGGAAATCAATAGTGTTATTCTAGGGGCTCTTATGGAAGTCGCACCACTTCCCAATAGCTTTCTTTGTCTTTCCGGTGTCCTTCTTTGCTTTTGGTCTGGACTGGTTGTCTTGAGGTAGTCCTTCTTTTCTCTGTCCTTTTTCCTACGGGTTGGGGCTGCCCTTTCCTGGATTTTTCTGTGAGGGGTTCCTAGGCCCAAATTTTCGCATCTTTTGTTTGAGCTTCTGCTCGATTTTGACGGTATATCGGTAGGCCATTCCCATGGATGAGATGTCTAGAAAATCAATTTCAGTCTGGATGTATCTATGCATACCACCGCAATAGTTGAGCACCAAATGTCACTCATAGTCTTTGATACCCAGCTTGGTGTGTAAGGTATGGAATATATTTGTGAACTCGGGCACTGCTTGGTCTCTTTCCTGCCACAATGTGGTCCATTTTGTATACAGGTCGTCATAATTTCCAATAGGGTAGTATTTTTCCTTAATACCATCCCTGAAGGACTCCCACGCGACTGCAACTATAAACAATGAGGGTTCCTATGTTTCCTTCTGCTCATAGAAAGTTTCCCACCAATCTTTGACATGGGGAATGACTTTGAGGAGTGCAAAAGTAATATTTTCTCTATTCAAGAAGTTATGGACTAAGAAATACCCCTCTAGCAGATTCAACCATTTGTCTACAACATCTGCATCTATGTGACCTTCAAATATAGGAATATCGAAGTTGATTTGTACCTTGAATGGGGCGACGCCTCCATTTGAGGAAGATGTGTCGCTTGTTGGTAGTCGCTGAAGGATTTGCGCAAAACTATCCATCATCTCGTTCCTCTGTTGTGTGAGGGATTCCTCGATAAACATTTTGAAGGTATCTCCTGTCCCATCGTCTTTATTTTCTCATGCCATGAGAGGTTGCTTGGGCGTGTGAGAGATTTTGTCCTCAAGAGAAACAAGCTCGAGACCCAATTCTTTGTACCCTGACCTCGTTGGCAACATGCATTAAGAACGGCAAGGAGAAGAGTTATATGATACCACTTATCCATATTTTATGAGCAGAATGAAATGAATACATATTATTATCAAAATATTCTTAACACAAAATAACAGATATATAGTCAAATTGGTTTCTATTCAATAAGGAAATAAGCTGAAACTGTAAAATGTAGCGAAAACAAGCTTGCTAGAATGGTGGCGGCTTATCTCTAAGAAGATATGTGATAGTTGGGCTCATTAGCCAGAAGATGACTACAATGAGGCTCTCAAGTCCTTTTTACAATAAACAGGAATGTCAAAAACCCTAGACATCCTAAAACCTAACCCTAGGAACTACTGTAATAGGTCTTTCTACACCAACCCAAACCTGTGGTGTGGCTATGATTCTACAAGGACAAGATACACTCTCTCAACCCACTTCCCTCTAATTTCTCATCCTATTCACTTATTCACCCATCCCAATCACCATCTCTCTTTCCCCCTTCAATCTACACAACCCATAGAAGTGGACCACCTTCTTTGTAATGTAGTCCCTCAACATTTCACATCCCTTTCATGGGCTCCAACACAAATTGGCGAAGAAAATATCAATGTTTGGATCTACATGGATGCTCCGTATCAATTTTCACAATAGAAACAAAATTCATCCCCATTAACAACTTAGCTCCCTTTATCTTACAATTTGTACTAGGAAGAATGAATGTAGAATGATAGGAATCTCTCAAAAACAAGGAATCAGTATGTGTGTATCTAACTTTCCACCTGGTACTCAAGGAAATCCTCCCAAACTACTCTTGTATGCATTCAAAATTTAGTTTTCCTTTTTCATAATATAAGGTAAGGACTTTAGTTTATAATAAAAATATTATAATATTCTTAGCTTTGGCCCCTTTTCCCCCTTTCCCCCCTAGTCTTGCAACCCATGATGTATTTTTAATAATAACTTTAATTTCCATCATTTACATTCCTTGGCCCTTGGCCATACTATTTGGCTTACAACCTAATTCACATTTTTACATTACAATACATTCTAGGGATAAAAAATGTGGTGTTACACTTATCCAATCATTACTTTGCAAAAGAAAAGCGTAAAAGTTTGAATGGTCCCAAGAATGTGAGGAAAGCTTCCATCTATTGAAAAATATCCTCACTAGTGCCCCAATTATAAAAATTATGAATCCATGTAAATATTTTATTAAGTGAACTAATGTTTGCATTAAAGGAAATGGTGGATTTCTCATTCAATATAACTATATAGTGTGCTATGAGTATTAATTTTGATGGAACATGAGAACAAATATGTTAATCATGACTTGGAATTTGATGCAATAGTACATTCTTTTAAAATGTGGATGCAATTCTTAATGGGAAAGATATTTGAACTCATAATGGATCATAAAAATTTGAAGTATTTATTTAACCAATCAAACATGAATTCCAAGAAAGAAAGATGGATGAAATTTTCCTACGAGTTTGATTTTGAGATCAAGCACATAAAATGAAATGAGAATAAAGTTGTCAATGCACTTAGTAGAATGATGCATTTATCAAGTTTTAGCATATGCAAATCAAATTTAAAGGAAAGAATTATTGGCTCACTATGTCCATATGAAATATAGAATGCAGTAAGAGAAATTAGAGAAGAGTCATAAAGGCTAACAATTGAAAGATAATGGACTTATTATTTACAAAAATAGAATATTTGTTCCCAACTCTTAAAAGTTGATAAGAATTATCATGGATGAAATTCATAAGATCTTTATTTTGGCCATATAAGCTACCAAAAAATGATTTCTACATCAAATAAGAAATACTTTTGGCCTGGGATAAAGAAATATATTACTAAAAACATTGCTAAATGTATGTAATTTCATCAAGTAAAGGATGAGTAACAAAACTCGACAAGTTTGTTGCAACCTTTGCCACTTCTACAATGGAAATGGGGTGTAACAACAATGGATTTTTTTTTATGAGAATGACAATTAAAAATAAAGAAAAAATATTCTATCATAGTTATAGTGGATAAATTAACTAAATAAACTCAATTTAATCCTATTAAATATACTCATAACACTATTGACATTGCAAAAATATTAATGAGAGATTTTGAAATTACATGGGTACCCAATGCAATTGTTTCCAATATGGATACAAAGTTTAATTTTAATTTTTCGAAGAGTCTTTCTGAAGACTTTGACACCAAACTAAATTTTAGTACTTATTTCCATTCACAAACAAATGGGCATGCTAAAAGAGTGAATCAAGTGATTAAATACATGCTTCGCATGTATGCGATGGATGAACTATGAAACTAGGAATATTAATTGCACTTGGTGGATTTTGGATATAACAATGGGAATCGTGATTGAGAATGAGTCCATTTGAGGATTTATATATCAAAATATTCAATACTTCAGTGAGGTGGGATAAATAGTGAATAGAATATTGTGCTTGAGCCAAAAATGATGGAGGTGGAATAGGAAATTTGTTAGAATTATGTAAAATTTGAAGGCAATGCATTACAATAATTTTTTTTATGTAAATAATAACAAAGTGAATAGAGAATTCAATGTTGGGGATTTTGTTTTCCTCAAAATAAAGCAAAGGAATATTTCCTTGAAGCTTGGATTTTTTGCTAATTTAGCACCTAGATATTGTGGGCCATTTTAAGTCCTTGGTAGTTTAGGGATAGTTTCATATATAGACTTTAATTACCTACTAACATTAGAGATCATAATGTTTTCCATGTTTATTTGCCTAAGAAATAGGTACATGGTCATAACGATGTGATTGATGGGGTTGTGATCCAAGTGGAACAAGGGGGAGATTTCCAAATAGAGCCACTATGCATTCTCGACAACAAAATAACATTGCTCTAGAATTGACCCAGTGGACATGTAAAAAATGCAATGGAAGAAATTCAGTCCAAATGAGGCTATGTGGGAACTAGAGAATGCCATTAAGGAAACATACCCATTTTTGTCGTGATCTTGTGTTGCATTGAGGTGGGTGTTATTCCAAGGTGGGCGTGGGGATGTACTACCCTATCTTCGACTCTTTGAATGTATGGATCAGTTCATGTATAAATTGTAAAGGTGTGGTTATAATGAAGGGGGTTAATCAATATGATCTTAAATGAATGACCCCATGTGTGAACTGTGATGTAAATATGTTGTATGAATTTCTAATGCGACACTCAATGACAAAGCCCAACTAGTGAATGCTCGGGCATGTAAATGTTGTTAATATAATTCTATCAATCATGTGGTAGGATTTCAATGGTGAACTCAAGACATGTAAATAAATATGTTGGAATATAATATATAGTTTGCCAAGATGATTGCAAAGAGCACAAGAGGGGATATGATTCCACTAGAGGGGAGAAAGAAAGAGGGATTATTACAAATAAATCTTTTATTTCCAATTGTCAACCTAGGATCTCATATTTTATATCATGTGCATTAAATGAATCCATAAACCTCATTTGACTTAGAAATATAATTATCAAATGCATGTAGAAGGTGTAACACAAAACAACAATTAGTCCTACAATAACTAATCTTGTAAAAATAAATTTGAATATATATATGTGAGAAGATACTAAATCTTGAAATCCATGGTTAACAAGAGGTAAAATAAATTTATACCTATAAATCTATTTGATTTATACAAGCCAAATTATTCTCTAATGTTTCCCAAATTGGATTTAATCCTCCCAACCAAACTAGCATATTATCTAGTTGCCTAGCTCTAGGAAACCTATGGGTTTCCTATCCCTCTATGACCATGCTCTAAGAACAACTAGTCCACCAATATCCTATAGAATCAACTCAACAATCAATCCCAGCTCAAGTCTAAAACCTGAAAATAATTCAATCTCAATCTCCTTATGACAATTTTTCTAGTCATTTTTCCACCCCAAAATGCTTAACCCCTTCCTTGTCCTTCTCMCTCTTATCCATTTCGCTCACCACCTTTTGAATCTCCCCACTTTTACATCACATCTCCTTGAGAGAAGGGTAGGTTTAATATGTTTCCTAGGAAGGTCAAAATAATTAATAAAATAATTCATCATTTAATGAAGTTCTACATGCACCTACTAAACTTTAATTATGTTGACTTTCCACTCATAGCTAGGTGTCAATAAATAGATTATTTTATACTACATGCTTCATGCAACCCAACCTATAATGAATGGAACTCTATCTTTTGAATGATATTTTATAAATTATCTATAGTATAATTTTTAATTCCACCCATCATGTATCAATTTATTATTAATATAATTTAATCACTAATTTTTGTTCTCAAAATATAATAGTGTATACATGTAGGGTATGTATGCATTGTTAGTGTACACATATCTTGTACATGTACTAATGATAAAGAATCATTGCCTATAATGAATAGTTCATGTATGTTCACAATTAATCATGCATGACAATAAATCAAGTAAACACATCATTTACTAATCTTTACTAAATAAGTCACAATAATTTTAAATCAAGTAAACACATCATTTACTAATCTTTACTAAATAAGTCACAATAATTTAATACTCATTGATCATCACACCAAGATTATCATAAATGGATTAGACAAGAATTCTAAACATGGTAGGAACCATTTAAGGAAATAAGAGTGGCATATCTAATTCCCAAGAAACATTCTCAACTAACTTTGAATCATCATTTCTCCCTAACCTACTTCTATATTCCACGTGTTATCCTTTCCTCTATGGAAATATATTGAAGTGTTGAATATATTGACCTAACTCTAGATATAACACGTAAGTTGAAGCATTGACTATATCAACCAAACTTCACCACCAAGTAACTAGTAGTTTCCATCGCACATCTAAGGGAGCATGGCTTAACACAACCCTCCCATGCCTTTGTGTTTCAAACATAAATGGTGGGAAATACATGCACCCCTCTTGATAGAACTAGGGACAAAACCCTATAATTTACCATACTGTGTTGTTGTTTTTATTGTTAGAGCTATATCATCAAATAACTAGTTTGGGCAATTGTGCTTCCTATAAAACCTCCAATTGCCCACATTTCATAAAAATGTTTTGAACCAACAATTAAATCATTAAATAACACTTCATATCACACCATCACTATTATGGTGTTATTTCAGTACCACAATTATCCAGTTATCTCTTATCCCATTAACTTGCAGGTTAGCTTACTAAAACACAAAATCATGCATAACTATATAACTATTTTCATGTCATTAAAACTGTTATATATTGGTATTTAAAGTAATCAAGTATGTTTATTTACCATGTTCTTTGCACAAACAATCCATTCACAATATAAATTGAACTAGTATCTACATATCAAAATTTTCTTTTACATTTTATGTTCTTAAGAAAATCTTCAAACCATCATCATTAACAATATAAATAGTAAAAATCACATACTAATTTTCACATATAAGTAGGTTCACAAGTCATCATAATATAGTTTTATGGGCCTAGCTAAGTTTAACAGATAATAAGAAAAGGAATAACAATATAGGTCATGATGTAATTTAGTTGTTTTAAAAGCCAAAATGTAAAGCATTACATAAGGTTAGTGAGGAAGCCTACCTCATGTAGTTATTGGGGCATGTGATATGTATAATCATCATGGGAACAATCTAAGGGTATTTCATTATCTACCAAAAGAAAATTCAACCATTATTCCTTCCATTCTCACCATCTCATGGGGATGCACTCACTTCACTGTCATGTTGAACTCTACATTACTGCTAATTAACTAGAAATTTGAATATGAGCAAAACAATATTGTGAAAAGGGGAATTTACAAACCTTGGGGAAGAGATACAAATTTTGTAGTTGAGCATAGAGGTTGAGCAAGTTAGGAATATTTCTCCAACTGGTTATTGTTGCTCATTGGTTGTTTGAGAGCTGAGTATTATTTTTCCAAGCTATTCCAAGAAGGCATTAGGTAGATTATTCTCTTTCTACTTACACTTTAAAGAACACTAAAACAAAAGAATATCCCTAAGACTATTGAGAAAATAAGGGAAAGATCTTCCTTGTGTTGTGTAGTGAAGTGAAAAAGATCTACCCTAAATGCTTATGGTTAGGTAAAAAATTGCTCATACACAATGAAATTTTGTAACCATTCTTAATTGAAAGATAAATTCTTTGTATACCTCTATAAATATGAAATTAATTTTTTTTATTAATATAAATTTACACAAATTATACATACTATGTATAGAACATAAAAAGCCTATAACCTATTACTCTCACTCTCAATATGTTCATTCATATTTTTTAATTTTATATGTTTTACTCAATATGTTCATTTATATTTTTTAATTTTATATGTTTTATTGTTGTACTCTGCACATATTCAAACCAACCTTTATGACATATTCAAACCAACCTTTATGGAAGACCATCTATGCTTTGATAATTTTATATGATTTTATTGTACACTGCACATATTCACTATGAAAGACCATCTATGCTTTGATATCGTAAAGGGTGCCATACATCCATTATTAGGAGTGGGAGTTCGTTGTATGAGGACACCACGAATTAGCATATATTGAATGAAAATATTACCCTTTGAAAAGTTGATTTCACTTATCCTTGGTATCACTAAATGATAGATTATAAGATTCATAATCGACATTGTTTGGGAGGAGTCATAATAAGGAAATGGCTATGATAGGTCACGTGTTCTAATCCTCTGAGCTACAGCCCCATCTCCACTGGATTCGTTCTCAGGAGTCCCTCTCCAAGAGTCCTTCTCCAAAAGGAGAGCATTCTGATAATATTCTTTTTCAATTTAGTATGGTTCCCACCATTCCCGGATTACCAAATAATCCACTCCATCCGACGAGCTCCAGGTTCGAGTCCCAGGCAACCCGGATCAAATTTCTGATAGATACTTCTGTCCACTTATTTTAGTTCTGGATCCAATCAAGTTCCTTTTCCTATTTGTTCCTATATAAAACGCAATACCCGATTTGATTCCAAGTACACCTTGGGGATCAAGAATCCCATAAAAGCATTAAGACCTAAGGGAGGGAATGGTTCTATAAAAGTATGAGGAATGTGAACTACCATCCTTAAGGCTTATCTTCATATCTCATAGGGATTTATGGTTGCTGCCAGTATTCCTCTGTATTGCATGTCCACAAACGGTCAAAAGAGTCACGTGACATAACGTGACATTACATTATATTCGAAATCATCATAACTCCATGTGTTTACTACTGGTGTCACGCGTGCTCTGTAATAATCTCTGAAACACCGAAGTGCATGGTATCCATACTTACGTCATACATTCACATGAAAAGGTGCTTCAACCAAATTAATACAATAATTGTTTGAGATTTATTCAATTATTAATAACATATATAGATCGATTTAATTATATGATTAAGAATATATATTTCTTATTAAAAGATTATAAGTTCAAATTCAGAAGAGTATATCTTTTTAGACTTTATCAGTCAAATAATGTTTTGGAAGAATGAGAGATAAAATAAAACAATTTATTACAGCCATGATATATTGCTCTGCATGATAAATTCTCCAACGAAGCTAATTACAGGACGACTTTCAATGGTGGTTTTGAAAGACGATTAGAAGACGACTATTTGATAATCCCATTCCATAAAAAGAAACACTGAGCCTTCATTTTATCACCATCAGAACGATAGTAGAAGTGGGATGGAAAACATCAACCATTTCGTTGAATAACGACCTCGATTGATGTATATGGAATAATAGTTGTCATTTCATAAGATGAGCAGGAAACAGAAAGCGAGGGAAGATGCATGTATATCCCTGAGAATATATATATATATGTAGGAGGCGTGAAGGCTTTTTGTCGAGCACGGCAGGTGGGGCTTCACAAGGAAAGACTAGTGGCGTGCAGGCAGAGGGTCATGGCTCTGGCTGCCCTCAAAGCTGAGGTGAAGATCAATATCAATGGAAAAAAGAAAAGGTGGAGGTGGTAAAGTAGTATCCTATCACAGGATATTAGGGTATAATAATAATTGCACCCAAAAAGCAAGTGTGCTTTCTTGCTCTTCTTTTCCTTTACTTTTCCTGTGATTTGCAGCCAATAAAAGCAGGTGTTAACTCTTGCTCTTCTTTTTGCTTTACTTTTCTCATTGTTTTTGTTTTGCTCATCTGGAAAAAGGAAGATGCTCTGTAAGTGATATGCCCACCCATTTTCCACCGACTTGATATACCTATATGATTTCATCCATTACTCTCTTAAAAATGAATATCTGCCCTGCATACATGTGAAATATCCAGAGAAACTATCCCCTCACCAGATTCCGCTCACATGTTATGATACCATTTTTGAAGTGGGAGGTAGTGGTGGTGGTGCAGGAATTTTATGGGACGTTTCAGCTGTGTAGTGGCGGGGCAGAAATTTTATGGGACGTTTGGTCCACCGACTTGATATACCTATATGATTTCATCCATTACTCTCTTAAAAATGAATATCTGCCCTGCATACATGTGAAATATCCAGAGAAACTATCCCCTCACCAGATTCCGCTCACATGTTATGATACCATTTTTGAAGTGGGAGGTAGTGGTGGTGGTGCAGGAATTTTATGGGACGTTTCAGCTGTGTAGTGGCGGGGCAGGAATTTTATGGAACGTTTCAGCTGTGCAGTGGCGGTGGTTTTGATAATAAGACAGTGCTGTTGTCACTGTTACCACGTGATCAAGCACGAGGACAACATGACACTTCTTTTCAATCTTCCATTCGACGACCCATAAGTATAGATTCCTCTTCATGCGCGTAAAAATTATATTGTATAGGTAGGCGAATTAATCTCTTCAAGTCACTAACTTTCTCGGAATCGTTGGCATTAAACCCATGGTTTATATGTGTTATTCAGATCAATACTGAAATTATTTTATGACTACTCTGAAAATTGTTTTGAAAAGAAATATTGAATTGATTTTTTTATTGAAAAAATCTTAATGACAAATGGGAAAATAGTGTTAAAAATGGGTTTAAAGGTTGGTTTTCAGACATGGTTATAGTGCTTATAGTTTTCATATGATTAAAGTATGTTAAGAGTAATGAGTTGTTTTATAGTAGTATGAGGGTGAGGGAGATGTTGTTTAAATAAGGTTATATTTAAAAAAAAATAAAGTTAACTGAATTAAAAACAATGATAGTAATAAAATAAAGTGGATTCAATTAAAATAAAACAATTATAAGAACTATTACATATTGTATATATATATATATATTAAGTATTTGTATATGACATCATTTAAAATATTGATTTCTTCATATTAAATGATAAACAAAAAATTGATTCTTTTGGATACTTGATAGAAGTATTTGATAAATCCGGATTCAAGATGAATATGCATTGGTGTTAACATAAGTTAACCATATTTTCATAATTTTTTTTCTTTAAAACTGGATAAATATCAAGTTAAATTTAATCCAAAATTAGTAAAACAAATTTAACTAATTATGTAAATATAACTCAATAAAACTAAGTTTGTTAATTTCAAGGTTAAGAATCTCAAATTAAATTTGTTAATTTCAAAGTCTAACACCTTAAAAAGTTAGAGTATATTTTGAAATAAATCAGCATTATTATAAATAGTAAATAATATGTTTATTTTATATGATTCCTTTAATTTTAAAATAATAATAACAACACAAGCTTAATAGTTAAGTATGAAGAGAGATGAATTAAATTTCTTGGTTTGAAAAGTAAGAATGTGAAGAGATAGCTGAGTATGATTTGAAATATAAATAATATTTTTATATTTATAAATACATTTTAATGTATTAAAAATTGTATTTTAGAATATATTTTATTATATTAAATATAAAATTTATGTGAAAAAAAGAAAAAATTAATATAATTAGTTTAATAGAGTGGATGAAGTAAATATGTTGTTTTTAAAATTAATAATTAAATATAATTTAAAATAAATATAAAATATTTATATATTTAAAATTTATATTTTAATGAATATTAAGTTTAATTTAAAAAAAAATAGTAAAACAAAATTAACTATATATGTAAATAAATAAATAAAATTTAATATGTAATATCTTTAAGGACAAACCATGTTGTAATCATGTTTATGAATTGTAATTGATAAGCTGGTGGACTTATGTGTTTATTAGGCCGGAAAGCCTAAGTGTTAAAGATCAGGAGTCTATTTTTTATATGTAATATGCAGAACATTAATAAAGATTAAACATCGTTGCGTGCAAACCAACCACGAAGAAAGAGTGATGGGGGACTAACCTTCCACAGGGTGGGTAAGGGAAAAGGGGCTGAAAGGTTGGAAAGAGGGGCTAAGCTTAGGATGCTTAAGTCCTTGAGAATAATATTTTATTATTATTCTAAAGCTAGGTGACAAAACATGTTTTTATCCTAAGTCCTCAGAGAGGCAACGCATGCAGTTACAACGTGTGCAAAAGGGAACACATACTTGATGGAGTGCATGCAACTTCATGGGCGACATGTGTTGGCCCAGGCACATGCAATTTAACCCAAGAATTGAGCTGTGAGGGGGGTTCATCCTCTATTATGTCATGAGTTGTCTGAAACCGTGAATTTCGTCTAGTCTGTGCATTTATCCTTCATTATGTCGTCCACTGTCTAAACTGTGTGGCGGATGCATCTGATCTCTGTATGCCTCACACAACTCTAAAAACTGAAGCCTATGATGTTTTCTTGAGAAGCCGATACACCCTCTGTCTGAACCGTTGAGTCTATGTTCGACCTCTGCGTGGATTCCTTGTCATGCACCCTGAAAACTAGTGGCAAACCCGCGGATTGAGCCGAGTCACCTGTGCATCCTGCGAGCCCAGCCTATCCGTTCTTGCAGAGGTGAGTCTATACCTAAACTGTCTTGGGTTGCTTCCTCCCATGTTTCTTGAGTGGAATTAACCAATTGTTGTTGTTGTTATCCTGGACTTGCGGGAATTGAGTTGAAAACTGGTTGAAGAATCGGGTTGTCAGGCCCGTGGTAGAAGAGGCAGGTTGTCAGGCCTTTGAACAACTCTCTCCAGGTGAGAGAGTCTGCTGGGAAGTGGTTTTCTCTCAGAGAGAGTCTAGCACCATCTACGAAGATCTCACAATTGTTGATCTGGCATGTTGTCGAGACCTAGAGAGGGAGGTGAAGCACTGATGGACTGTGCTTGTGAAGGTATATACTCTCGGGTGGAACTTGCATGTGGGGAATGAGAGTATGTGAGTAGTGGGCGTAAGAAGGCTCCTAGAGAGAATCCTTCCGGTTGCTCTGTGCAATTTTCCTATAATCTCAGCCTAGTCTAGGATTCCCTTTCCCCGGGTGGAGCTTGGTCCTAGCTCGTGGTTGACCCACTGCTGAGTGTGATGAGCAGCATGGTCTAAGGCTAGGAGGTTCGTGGAAGGTCTGCACGTGGTTGGTGGAGTTACTACAGTTTCAAAGATAAGTATTAATTTTGTGTTTAATTTCAATTAAAATGCATGTCTATGATGCTTGCAATATTATCATCTATTTTGTTGCAATGATATTTACTGCTAATTCCATTAATTCTGTATGTTAGCAGTAAAACTATGATTACTATGTATTGTTGGTTAAAATTCATTAAATTTGTTAATTTGATTTAATATGCATGTTGTATATAAGTATGCGAATGTTTCTGCATAGTAGCGTTGTTTGGCAGTGGGGTTGATGGTCGGGGACGTTACAATATGGTATCAGATCCATAGTTTCAATGTTGAGCCTAGATGGGCTAGATAAGTGGTCTTTGGACCCAAGGTTTTGAGTGGAAATGGTGTTCGAATGGAACCAATTCTGAACCTTAGAATGTTTCTGAGTGCCAACGGGTTACTTGGTCGTGTTACGAATCTCAAGAGGAGTAGCAGTAGAATAAAACCACAGTCGGTGTGGTATTTGACCAGAGAGAAAGAGATCGCTAAAAAATTGGGGTGTTGGAGTCGTAGGATCTGTTTGGGAAAAAGGAGAGTCCTTTATGATCGTCAGATCCGAAGAAGGTGCAGGAGGGTTACCATGTGTTATCACCATAACAATATTCATATAGGATCCAAGTCTCAGGAATTTAGCGAGGAGCTACATCGGTATGGAGGCACGATAGTTTGGAGGATAGAGTCACATATGGCGGAATGTACATAAATCTAGCGGAGATGCAAGGGTGATGGGACTTGGCAAGCCACAGATCTCAGACACCACATATCAACGGTCAACAACTGTATCGCGCGGAGAACTAGCACGAGGTTTAATTATGTGAGAGCGGGTGGGGAGAATACCATTGTTTCATGAAGGGGTTATGTGTCAACGT
>SNQJ01S0043900.1:21937-57222 GCA_010110895.2 Picea sitchensis | reverse complement strand
ACCCATTCTGACTGAGGACTCCTCCTAGTCCTTCTTTGCATGCATCTGTACACACTACAAAGTACAAATTCAAGTCTACAATCCTTAGGATTGGAAAATTGGTTAATATCTGCTTCAATCATTGGAAGATTTTCTCACAATCTACTATCCACTGAAACTTCTTCTCCTTCCTTTGCAAGGAAGGGATGGGGTGAGCTATCCTTGAGAATATTGAAATGAACCTTCTATAATAACTAGCTAGACCCATAAAGGATCTAACTTATGTTACATTCTTAGGCGTTGACCATTCTCTGATGGCTTATATCTTCTCGAGATCCACAACTATCCCATCTTTTTAAATTATATTCCCCAAATAATGGATATGCTTTTGATAAAATGACCACTTGCTCAATTTGGCATAAAGTTAGTGCTCTCTTAACACTTGTAGCACCATCTTCAGATGTTGTTCATTCTCTTCCTCCAACTTGGAATACACCAAGATGTCATCCAAAAAGACTATGACAAACTTGTCCATATATTCCCTGAATACACCATTCGTTAAACACATAAAAACAGTGAGTGCATTTGACAACCAAAATGGCACCACTGCGAATTCATAGTGACCATACCTTGCTCTGAAGGCAGTCTTAATTATGTCTTCATACTTTATTCTTACCTGGTGATATCCTGATCTAAGATCTATTTTCAAAAATATCTTAGCATCCTTCAACTGGTCAAAGAGATCATCGATCCACGATAAAGGATACTTGTTCTTAACAGTCACTTTGTTTAACTGTCTGAAATCGATGCATAATCTCAATGTCCCATCCTTATTCTTCACGAACATGACTGGGGAACCCCAAGGTAACACACTTGGGAATATATACCCCTAATTCAGTATCTCTTCAAGATGCAACTGCAGTTCTTTTAACTCTAGTGTACTCATTCTGTAAAGATCTTTCAACACTGGAGCTGCTCCAGTCATCGGGTTTACCGAGAAGTCAATATCTCTTTTCAAGGGTAATCTTGGTACGTCCTGGAATACATATTCAAAATATTTTAATAGTGCATGGTCTTCAATATTTGAGACCTCATCCTTAGATTCTTCCTCCACATGGGCTGCAAATAATTGACAGACTTTTCTGTAGCTCTTCTTCAGCTGCATTGCTGAGATTTCTCTGACAACAACTGATCTGGGAATTCCTTGGATTGTTATTTGATTCCCTTCCTCATCTAGGAAAGTGAATGACTTCTTATGACAGTCTAATATGGCATGGTGTTATTCCAAGCAATCCATCCCAATTATACAGTCATAGGAACCTAAAGGTAAAACATTCAATTTAGCCTTTGTGTTCAGTCCATTCATGTCCACTGGAAAGGACTTAACCAACTCTACAACCTTTATCTTGGCTCTTGTATCCAACTGCACTAACCAAGATTTATCATTCTTTTTTATTGGTAAATGAAAACTTTCCACCATTATAGGATATACATAACTATGACTAGCTCCTGAGTCTATTATAGTAAAGGCATGGTTGTTGATCATACCTTCTATTTCAATCATGTGTGACTGATATTATGCTTGCTTGTTTTCCAGGGCTGCATAGATCCTTGGTATTCTACTGCCCATGTCATCCATTGTTTCATCCTGCTGAACATTGTGGACATCTCTCACTTTGTCATTTATGTGAGGGCGATCTCTGTACCTATGGTTTCCTTTACAACCCCAACATTCCATAGGTGGTTGTCTTGACATTTTCCCACCCACTTCAGCCTTCCTATGCTCTCTAAAAGATGGTTGTCCTTGAGGATTATTTCTAAAAAAGGGTGGCTTAGCTCCCTTCTTCCTCTGATCCATCTTGAAATTCTTCTTGTCTTCCCAAGCCTTCCGGAAAGTAGGATTTTCATTTTGCTTCTCATAAAATCATTTGTCTCTCCTTATAGTTTCTTCCATAGTCTTAGGGTCATCATACTAGATCTTGTCACCGATGGAAGGTGGTAGTCCACTTAGATACCTTTGAATTTTGACCATCTCATCTTTGATGAATGGAACATACTTCAAGAATTCCAAGAACCTTCATTTGTATTCATCAATGGACATGCTTCTCAACTTGAGTTCAAATAACTCTTTCATCTTTTTGTCATAGTATCATTTAGTCAAATATTTATTTTCAAATACTTCTTGAATTCTTTCCAAGTAACATTTTTCTCTCTAATGTGTTTCACCTGCACAAGGTTATCCCACCACATGGATGCCTATCTTTTCAATTAATACATTGCAATTCTTCCTTCTGCATGAGAGGAATAATTATGTAGTTGGAAATATTTCCTCATGCCAAGCAGCCATGTTTCGATATCTTCCTCCTTCTTGTGTTCTCCATCAAATGTAGGAGGATTAATCTTGTTCATTTCTCCATTTAGTTCATCCACTCTAGATCTCCTATGTTTTGTGGTAGGAGATGGGCGTGAACTACTATGTGCTTCCTTATTGGAATGTTTCAGGGAGTGACGATGATGCCTGCTAACATTCTCAATCTTCTTTTTTTCTCAGGGGGTCCACAACTCCCTATTTTACTTGAATCTCCCTCCTTATCCAACTTATTTCCGATCCTTTCCAGACTCTGCATCAACTTTATGTTGAATTCACCCTATTATTCCTTAGATTTCATAATATTCCTGCTATCTGTTCGGTGAGTTTGGGCATCTTTCTGCAATATTTCAATGATTTTCATCATACGCCCTTCCTTATCTATCTCTTCTCCATGCCCATTGGAGTTTGAGCCTTCTACTCCCAAATGGACATCCATCCCTTTAGCTCCATTCTCTGAGATGGAAGCATTATGTGCGTCCTCCATTCCTTTGTACTTAGTTTCAATTATATTCGGTACTAACACTCGTTGAACTCTGCAAACACAACGTGTAGACAATCGTAATTTGTCAGGCCATCATTCCTTAACAAATCCCACAAAATTCATAAACCAAATCTGATTACAGAAAACGTTCTGATTTCATGAATTTTTTCAAGCTTTGCTTGGCTTTGTGATAATTTTAGGCCTTAGCCCTTTTCTCTTAGCCCCAACCCCTGCGAACACAGGTTGTGACCAAGCACTAGATCAATAGGCACTTAATCAAGACTTCAGGTTTTGAAGTATTCATAATACATCACAAGAGACTCTTGGAGTTCTGAATTAACGAACTCGCGAAGTAGGGTGGATCAACCGTCCACTACTACTCAGCATCCAACAACTGACACTCGTTGTGGAACTTTAAGCATGTGATCTCTCGGACTTCGGAGCTTCGAAGCTTCATGACTTCGGGACTTTGGAGCTTCGTAACTTCGGGTTCTGGAAGCTTTCATGCTTGCTTCCTTTCAATCTCACAACTTACAAACTTCCAAATTCTCTATCCTCTAGGCCCACATAATACAACTATCACAAAATAAGGTGATGGCATGTGGTACGCCTAGGAAGGTCCATGTCACCCAGGTGACATCATCCGGCCCCACCACATCTACCCTTTCACTTCGAAACTTCAGGTTTCTGGATTTTGTGCATCAACACATTCCCCTTTTCCTAATTTCTGAAGTTTCGAACTCTCCCTGGATAATCGATGACCCTTATCTCTCTCTCCACCAACGGTCAAGATTCACTTCATGATTCCTTTCTTCAGGAGTGTTCACCTCTCTTCACTTCCAATGTTTTGATTTTGAAAATTCCGAAGGGTTCTCGTGTCTACCCCATGTGCGACTTCTCCCTATCTAACGGTCAAGCTCTCCCCTCAAATCTACGGTGTAGATCTCTTCTGGGACCTCATAGCTTCAGACTTTCGAGTTTTGTGCCTCAGTGCACCCCGCTTCTCTCTATTTTTGAACTCTGAAAGGCTTTTAGGATAACCCTTCTACAACTTTTCTAGATCTAATAGTCGTAAAATGGTTTCCCTTCCTTCTGAACTTATCCTACGGCCCACATTACTCTGCGGTCCAATACCACTTTTTTCATGGTGTTTTGACACCACTACTTCTCTTGAGCTTCGTAACATGGCGAAGGTAAATTATTGGCACTCAGGAAGGTTCTGAGGTTTGAAATTAATCCTTCGAGAAACAATTCCCACCTAAAACCTCAGTCCAAAGACCACTTATCCAGCTCATCCAGGCTCAGTGTTGAAACCTTGACTTGGATACAAATTTGTAACATCCCCAACCACCAATAGGTCGGGCAATGCTACGACATGGAAATACATACATACATACATATAACATGAATTTTAATCGAATTAAAACACATAACACAGAGTTACTGCTACCATATAGATTCAAATGTAATAGACAGTAATTCATATACGCAACGGGATACATGATAACATTCAAGCATCATACACATGCATAACATAAGAATTAATCACATTAATTATACTTTTCTTTTCAAATGGAGTAACACCATCAACTGCGTGCAGAACTTCCATGAACCTCCCAGCCTTAGACCACACTGCTCATCACTCTCAGCAATAGGTCACCCCCGAGTTGGGACTAAGCTCCACCGGGCAAGGAAATCTTAGGCTAGGCAAGGTCAATAGGAAGACACACACTTTATCAGGAAGGATTCTCTCCCATGAGCCTTCTTATGCCCAATACTCACAGAATCTCATTCCTCACATGCCTGCCCCACCCCAGGAGTATACACCTTCACTGTCACACAGTCCATTAGATGCTTCACCTCCCTTGCCTTGGGCTTCAGCAACAGGTCAGACCGAAATTATCAGAGCTTCGTAGCTAGTGCTGGACTATCTCTAGGATAAAACCACTTCCCAACAAACTCTCTCACCTAGATAAAACCTTCCTCTTCAACCACAATCACCCCCCTCACCTAGAGAGAGTGTTACACACAGACTTGACAACCTTCTTCTTCAACTTCATTCCCGCACAAGGATGAAAACAACAAGGCTCAGCAAGGAACAAACGACAGAAGCAAGCCACACGGAGCCACAGGAATGCATGGACACAACAACCAAAAACTATGACACACACGACACAGACAAGTAGGGGATGCTTGCGCTTCATAGAAGACGTGGATCAGTCTACAGTTCTCCCTGGGATCACAAGACACACAGGTCGGTTTTTCCCCCTTCCTGTGAGTGTTTTCTTGGGTGACCATGGATGTGCATAGGTCAATGACAGAGACCAACGAGTTCATATGGAGAATGGTAAAATTGCAGCACAAACAAGCTTCATTGCGCATGATTGTGCAAATCCAGACGCAGAGCCAAAAACGGGTTTCGGTGGAGGATGGAAGAATGGCCAGCGAACTCAAGAGAAGGATGACAGAATGGGGATCCAACCCCCAACACGAGATGACTCTTGGGTTTTATCTACATAATACCATGTCGCTTCCTATCTTCCTGGAGCTGCATGCACTCCACTTCTCATGCGTTCCTTTTCTAGGAACTTAGGACAACACTTGGTCAATTTTCTACCTTAGCCTTTTAGGAAATAATAATAAATTATTATCCCCTTTAGAGTTATTCCCCCTAGCTTATCCTCTAGGCCCAAACCTTTAGCCCCCTTTCCCTTAGCCAACCTTGTGGAAGCTTAGTCCCCCATCACTTTTTTTTCATGGTCATTCTACATGCAATGATGTTTATATATTAACAAAGTGCATAATTACATGTACAAAAACAGGCTCCTGGCCTTTAACACCTAGGCTCTCCAACCTACTTACACATAATCTTACCATATTACAATTGCTCAGCTCACCAGCCTATAAACATGATTACAATTCATAATATAATTGGGGCACGTCCTTGGGGTACTACAGATACAACTGAGCCTGGAAGCATCGATGGATTTCAATATTTCGAAAGAAAAGACAACAAAGGAGATGATGGATGCATTGGCTAAACTATATGAAAAACCCTCGGCATCCAATAAGGTATTTCTAATGAAGAGATTATTTAATATGAAGATGTGAGAAGGTGGGTTTGTTGCAGATCATTTAAATTAATTTAATACGGTTACTAATCAGCTAAGTTCTATAAAAGTGGACTTTGATTATGAGATCATGGCTCTTATAATATTGTGCTCATTGTCGGAAAGTTGGAATGGCTTGTTCATGGATGTAAGTAACTCTGTCTCTAGTTCAAACACTCTAAAATTTGATGATGTTGTTGTTGTTATCCTTGGCAAGGAAATGCAACGGAAAAACATAGGTCAGACATCAGGTAATGTGTCAAACATGGAGAAAAGGGGAAGACAAAAGGATAGAGGAAAGGGCTCAAGGAACCACAGGAATTATAGGAAGGGAATATCCAAATCCAGACTTGGAAAGATAGAGTTTTGGAATTGTAGAAATAAAGGGCATCTGAAGAAAGACTACAGAGCTCCAAAGAAATAAAGAGATGGATAGTAGGAGAAAAAATAGGAAGCAAATGTAACAGGTGATTTATTACAAGATGCTTTGATTCTTTCTATAGATAATATTTCTCAGCCTTGGGTAATATATTCAAGGGATTCATTTCATGCCATGCCCCATAGGAAACATTTTTCAGATTATGTTCAAGGTGATTGTTGTGTATGTTTCGTCACTTGGGTGAGAAACACAAGGGCACTTACAATTCTAGTTGGTCTTGCTAGACAAGACAGAGATTAGTGTATGAATTAAACAATCCAAGAACATGAAATAAAAAAACAACTAAAGAAATAACTAAGGAAATTAAACTAAAATGCATAAGAAACTTTGAACCAAAATCAATCAACCAAATGACCAAGATTATGCCACCAATGGATAACTATATTAGATGGAAAACACAATAGAGAAAGGACAACTTATGGATACCCTCTTCCTCCTTGGGAGGGATCTTGAGTCCCCTATTTGAGAGACCTTCTTATAATGATAAAATAGAAATCAAATGGTGAAGAAATCCAAGCCTGTTCCCTCAAGAGGTGAGAGGAATAGCTTATTGATATGTTTCTAGAATGCTCCTAGAAGAAAATTGGATCCTTGGAGGAGAATTGAGGCAGCATAGCAATACTATGAGATTCTTAAATTCTTAGTGCACCCATGGCCTCCATTTATAGCATGTCTTTCAGGCAATATCCAACCGATTCTTAGTGTGGACAAGGGGCCCTTTAGGGCACCCATAGGTCTTTGACCAGCCCCCCATTCAAATTCAGCTCATATTTGAGGGTTAAATCAAGTTGGAAGATGGTCCATAAGTGGGTGAGGGGCCGACAAGAACCATAAATGTGGCGTTCACAAGAGTGCGCAGATTTTCTCGTACACGGTCGCGCATATGGCGCATTGTGCGCTCTATGAGATTATTTGGCTCATGCACTGTGCGGGCACTTCCTTTAGTGTTTCAGGGCATGTTAATTTTTTGACCAGTTGTATAGTTTTTTCCCCTTTGGAATGCATGTTTTGTGATTCAGTTGAACTAATAGGTGTTTGGAGATGTTGTATTCCTGTAACTATTTGCATGCAATGTTACGGACGAAATTTCAGTGATAACAGATTCCCCCTTATGTGTGAGGTCAAGAGCATATGTATAGCCGAAATACATCAATGTTTCTTCTACTAAGAGTACCATTTTAAGGAACAGTGATGATAGGAACTGCAAGAGCGATCTGTTGGAGGGAGAGGGGAAACTGTGGGACCCAAACCTTTCTCTAGGTAGAGGAATAAAATATGTATACAAACGAGGTGGGCATGCCCCATGCTTGTGTCATGTAACTCAAAAATGTAATATAGTAACGAAAGTTGTATGATGATGTAGATAACTGAAACACCCTCCAGGGTGGTTTTGAAAGATGACAATTCTGATGGTGAACATACTCTAAAAAGAGGTAAGGACGCCTGGAAGAAGTGTCGATGACTCGTACGCATTGATGGCCTAAAAAATTCAGAGGTCAACGGATAGTAAAAAACAACTGCAGTAGTCACATAGTAAGACCCACCATAACATGAGATTGTGTTGAAGTTGAATGTTATGGGGGTCAACGATAGCAGAGGGCAATGATGGTTTTCTCTGTGTCATCCGAGACTCCTCATTGTAAATGTAATGAGAGTCAAGATATTGTCGCCTTTCTAGAAACTGTGCTAATGTCGACAGAAAGGGAGATGTGACTCCAAGAAGAAAAAGGGCTTCATGAAATCCACTGCATAAGATCAGGAACTGATAAGGAACATGAATGAGTTCAAGATGTGGTGAGACTCAAGACTTCCCTTGGTTGGGGCTATGTTTGAATGGTGATTGGAAGCAATCGTGAAATTGTATCTAGCGTCAGGGGGATGATTAGACATGGGGTTAAATTGTGCAAGATGTGTCACAAAGTGGAAAAACTCAGAGATCAAGATTACATGGACTGTGGGATACTCGGGGTTTATGGATGGTTTCAACATGAGTAGAGGAAAGTGAATGCCCCAACCAAGGGTGACATGGGTTTCTTTGCCAGAAAAAAGAAGGTTACCAAGGGTGACGACAAAAGATAAGTAAATGGTGTAAATAAAAGCTTTTTACAATTACCAAATGAATAAAGAATACTTTGGGATGAGCGTATAGATATAGAAATGAGTGCCCCAGTGCAACATGGCTTGGCTTGTGAGGGTGCAAGTTGTGTGGATAACTAGTGGAGGGTGGGGGCCCCATCGGTGTGTTTTTGTATGAGGTAAATGAATGGAGGGAAATCTGCAAATGGGAAAACTAATTGTGTATTAATGGAGGGTTAATGATACTATGGAGGCACAATCAAAATAGAACTGTGATTAGGTAACCTTGGGGTCCATTGGGAAATCTAGAAAAATGATGGGAAGGAGTATGTGGTTGATTCTTGAAAATGCATAAGACTATCAGGACTCCCATCCCTAGGGGGTGAAAGAAGCATGAGTTTCAAAGTGATAAAGGGGACTATGAATGGGACAACTCATGTGGGGGAGAGTTCTTCCGGGTCACAATACCAAAATGCAGTGGAGGTGATAGTACTGCAAAGCCAGATCTAGGGATCCTAAAGGAGAATTTCGGAGGGTGTGAATGGGAGATGAAATTGATATTAAAAGGGAATGATTACATGCCAGTGTTGATCATATACCTGAAGAGGTTGCACTAAGTTGTGATTACCAAGTACTTTCACACATGAAAACTGAATACCCTACATGAAAAATATCTAAAGATAAAAGAACATATAACAGTTATTTGATGATTTTGAACATGAGCATGCGTGCCTGGACATGATGTGAGAAAAAGGCTCCCTAGGGGAGGTAACATTGGTGACTGTCACTGTGTGATTTTATTCATATGGTGAATATTTGGAGGGGGGATCACAACTATGGTGCGATGGAATGCTTGACATAAACCAAATATCCAAATATTGTGGGTTGTAAACTATGGTCAGGGGTAAGATTTCCTGAGGGAAATGAACTGGAGAATTGGGAGGATTTGGGGGAAAATCCTCAGACAGCCTATCCATGAACCATGGAGGGGTGGGAATTGACTTGGGTTTAGGGGAGGTGATGTGAACAATATATGGATAAGGGATGGGGGTAATCACTTGTAACACAGGCATTGAGGTGGTTGGATGATTTTGAAGAAGGGCCATTTGATGACGCCTGTATTCAATAATCATAGGACACTGGTATGTGAAATGATAAAGTGATTCACAAAGAGATCAAGGAAACCTCATTTGTTCATTGACTAAGGTTGAGACATAATGGATGGTGGTGATGTGGATACCTGGGTGGAGAGGGATCTTGCTGAAAGATTTGGCGTACCGTCGTTAGCATCTGTCGAAACTGGGGTAGCACAAGGCAATGATGAGTGTAGTGTCCATACTCTGAACATATGGCACACACAAAATTGGTTCACAACCCTTTACATCCTGTAGTAGGGGAAGCTATGGTATAACTAGGTGTGCTTGGTGAAGCAGCGAGCGATGTGGTTTCTCGAGGGAGTTGGATCAGATTGCGTAATTCGAGGAGAGAGGGACATCTGTTAGTGGGGTATCCCTCTGTCGCACAAAGTATGCAAGGAGGTTGAGCTCGGGGGGGAAGTGGAGTGGTGGGATATTTCTTCTTCCCTCTGCCCCCATCCATATCAGTGGTGCCAACCGATGGGGGTGATGGTGTTGTGGTTGGAATTAGTACTGGAATATGCATTGGGATTCCCTCTGATTGGGGAGGGAGGGATGGTTGAGGAACCATCGCGGGTGGGTGTAGATACCATAATGGAATGGTGAGCACCATGTTGGGAAGGGTAAGCGTTTCAGATACCTAAAAATATTGTATGCCCGGTGGGGGGTAGAAGAAGGGGATTTGAGTGATGGATTGGGGAATTGTCTCCCAAATCAGGATTTGACTCTAGGGGAGGGTGAAATTGGGGATAAGAAGTGTCGTAGGGTTCTCAAAGGATTGTTGAGGTAGAATTTCTTCAACTGGTGGGACTTTCAGGGGTGGATAAGCCTCAATGGGATGAATGGTATCGTTGGTTTCAGTTCCGTTAGAAGATATGATACACACTTGTGTTGAGGGGTGAATGAGCGGTGGTGCTCCATGGCATGCCCCCAACAAAGATGGGTCTTTGAAAATTACAAGGCCCATATCCATGAGTGGATATGCATCGGAACTAGTGCGGACAAGAGGTAGGATGTTATCTATGTTGGAGGAGTGGTTAGGCTTGTAATGTGAAACTTGGTCGATGGTGATTTTTTTCCCATTGTGGGGGAACATCATCATTCGAAACACAGAAGAGGCCACTGCTTTCATAGTGTACATGTAGCTATATCCAAACAAGATGTTATAATCGAGGGGGGAATCGATAACCTCAATGTCGATAAGGATGGTCTTGCCCCTGAGTTCGATGGGGACATTTTGAAAGATCCCTTCAAGGGAAGATGGTCGACCATCATAAGTTCTCAAAGTAATGGTGGATGGTACTAGCTCTGGGGATCCAAGTTTATTCCATACAATCTTGGACATGATGCATGTAGATGCACCTTTATCAATGATACATAGATGAACCGTGATGTTCCAAATCTTGACTGGTATCTAGAAATCTACCAAAGCAGGGAGACGAGGTTCCCCACAATATAGATCAAATGTGATGACTAAGACTATCAGCTGGGTCGACTGCCCCCAAGGTGGAAAACAAGGATTTTCGTTGAGTTGGACAAGTTTGGAGGACCTCCAATACTGACATGGTTGCAAGGGATTGTTTCAAGTCATCAACCAGACTGTAATTATGTGTTTCCCTAGCCTAAGGGTTGTTGACATTTCGTCGTAACAGGATGCAAGGGATATGAATGGCAGTTTTAGTGTTAGGGAGAGGAATCATCAAGGGAGGTCTGATTGTAGCTGGAGTTGTTTCTGAAGTGGTGGGAGTAGATTTAGGGGGTGTGTTGTATTGACGACTGCACGTTTGGAGAAGATTTTCTTCTTCGTTGGTGAGGAGGATATTGCGATCTTCTGTATTTTCATGGTTTTTATACTGTCCCATTTGTGGTGGGGCAGGATGTACCTCCTCTTGTGTATCCATCACACCTTGGTGTGGAATAGGGTTTTTCAACACGGTCGGGGGTGTTTGTTGCAAATATTGTTTTGGGGCCTACTGAGCGGCAAGCGATGTTGGACGACGTGGCTTGTTCATGGAGTCTTTCATCCATTTGAAGTTGGTAATTTGGGGGCAATGGTGAGTGTAATGGCCATGCTCACCACAAAGAGCGCAAGGGAAGTTCGTTGGGAGGTTTTTGTTGTTATTCCTCCCTTGGAGTTTGTTGTTATTGTCCCCTTGGGGGTTCTAGTTACCCTCGTTGTGGTTTCCCCCAGTAGGTTGGTTTTGTTGGGGGTTATTTCCCCCTTGTCCTAGGTTATTATTGTTTTGGTTTTATCCTTTATTTTTGGCATTATTCGACTGATGGGCCAGATTTTCCGTATTCAGTTGTTCAAAATTTTGAAATTGTTGAATGCGAGAGGGATGAACAAAGTTAACTCCAGTGTGTGGTTGTCCTTGTGGAGGAGCGATTGGCTATGGAGGACCAGGAAATCGAAAATACAAATTATTTTGTGGCAATGATCTGTAGGGTGCATAGGAAGGCGCAACACTTTCACTAGTGCCCAGGTTATAAGCTGAGGTAGAAGGGGTACCTGAATTTGGTTGAGAATTCGGGCACATGATGGGTGTGAGCCGGGGTCCACTCATGGGTGGAGGAAGAGCCACAGGATATGGTTTTTGGTAAATAAGAGGAGGGTAATAAGATGGCCCTCCATATATCGGTGGATATTGGGGTGTACTATACATAGGTGGTGGTTGGATGTATAGATTATGGTGTGGTGTGGTACTAATCAATCGATCTGTCGCGTGAGACATCCTAGGTTTGTCCTAGTCAAATGGTACAAGTCTTGGGGTGTCAGGTATTACTGTGTATAATTAAACCGACTGAGCATAAATGAGGTCGTACTATTGAGCCTTGTTGATGGCTTCCTCTTCGGTTTGGGGGAAGGTGGATGCCACATCTTTGGCAAGGATAGATATGAGGGATTTGAGAAACCAATCAATACATTGTTCTTTGGTGGTTTCTTCTTTGCATAAGTTGCATCGATGACACCATTCATGAATGTGGTCGGCGACATGTGTAGCCAAGGTTTTTTTTTCACTTTGAAAGTAGTTCTAGACCAGTATCCTGACGAACTGGTATTTGGAAGAAGGCCAAAAATGTTTTGGTTGAGGATTCAAAAGTCACATGGGACCCTGATTTTTCATCCACATACCATTTGATTGATGGACCAGTCAGTGTGTGCTGAAATAACCTTAACCGTTCAGAGTCATCCATGATGTTGTTTGAAGAGAACCATAAGTGGAAGGTCATGACATGGTTGGCGGGATCTTCCCCTGATTTACCTTCGAATTTGGGAATGTCTGAAGGTATTTTGGTAGGCATATTGGGCCATGTGGGCTCATGCAATATAAGGTCATTCATGAGTTCACTCAAGTCAGGAATGTTGAGGGATACCAAATATGGCATGGGGGGTGGTTGTGGAGGATTAGTTCCAGCCATGGTGTGAGTAGGTTGTGTACTTGACCCTTGAGGGGGGTTTGGTGGGGTTGTAGTTTTCCCTTGAGAAGAAGTTTTCCTCCCGCCTCCTTGTGAAGGAGAGCTAGTGGATGGATGGCCTTAGGAAGTGGACCCAAGTAAGGTGGAACCAGGCAAAGATGATCCCAGAATAGTGGAACTCACAGGGGTGTGAGATGATTGAGCCAGTGAGTTGGCAAGACTAGGAACTCCTCCTCGGATAGGAGGGAGATTTTGCAAGCATCTAGAATGAACGAGATTTTGTGGGTCCCCTGTGATGTCCAACTAAAAAAGTTAATTTGTGCAGATGGTGATGAGAGAAATAAATGAACAAGAGACTTGTATAACTAGGACCTTCACAATATATCCCACAATTGCATGTAATCAAATGATCATCATACATAAATAAAAAATAATCATACATGTGGGTAGGTGGATTTTGTCCACGTGGGAGAACAAATAAAATAAATTCTCGTGTCCTAAAAAAGATGTAACGTCCTTCCTCTCAAAATATCATTGGACCTTCCAAGAGAACTCAATAGTGGGGTCTTATGGTGTTAGGAACACTTGACTTGGAGGATTTTTAAGTTCCATAATTTTCAACTTCTAATGTTTGAAGATGTGAGAACCAGATAGCGGGGGGTTATTTGGATGCCTACGCTCGAGATCCTACCTAGACTAAAAATTTATTTTGGCACCTCCTGTGGAGGAAAAATTAGTGAGTGTTTTAGAAAAAATTTAGATGTGGTTGGTTGAGAGATTGGGAGTGTGAACCAATATTGTTGGAATTAAGTGGGTGTGGACAATTTCTTCAAGAAATAGTGGGACGTTTCGGAATCCCTGTGGAGGAAACCTATGTCAACCTCCACAATTCGACATGAAATTATGTGAGTGAGGAGTGACTTTGTGTGTGAGCAAGTGAACAAATGTGCCATTTTTTTAATAAGTTATGTTTCAATTTGCATCATGTGGACTTCATGTAATCCTTACAAATCTTGATTACCTATCTTACTAGATTCTATTGGTACAAACTTGCGGAATCTTAAAAGCCCTAAAGAACTAGCATGTGAACATATGGGTCCTTACCAATCCTTTAAACTCCCTAATGTGATTTATACTAAGAAAGGTTCAAAACATTATCCGAGATTATAAGCATGTGGCTATGTATGGGCCTGTTACTTTGATCTTTAAACTCTCCTAGTGATGCAAACTAAGAAATTAATTCGTTAAGAAACTATCCTAGATTTGCAACATGTGGGCATGTATGGGCCCTTACAAATTTAAGATGTTTTGAAAGAAACTAAGAGGAGCCCTAGGGGGGCTTTGTCCTCTCCTAAAGATTTTGTTAAGGGAGATGAAATTTCCCCTTAATCACCTTTCTGATGCTCAATATCACTCTATGGTGCGAGAGAAGAGCATACTCAATGATTAAAGTTTTTATTTATGGTCCCAATGCAAGTGTTTTTATATGTGATAGAAAAAAATTTGAACTTAACTTTTACAATCAAAACAAATCATCCATGTGGAAACTAAAGTAAAAGAGGAGAAATGTGGTTCTTTTTAAACCCCTAAGTGCCTATRTTTTGACTAACCTTTCATGTGGGAAAGGAATCTAAGTGTAGTGCATTTACAATTTGGAAAAAATAAAGATTTTGAAGGTTAAGGGCCTTCAAATCATCACAACAACTCTTACAATTTTGGAATTCTGGACAGATACACGGGTTATAGTTCAGACAGAGGCACAGTGGGTGCATAATGCACAGATAAATGAAGACATTTTGGTGCACAGTGCTCAGAATGCACAGAGAAACGAAGTGTTGTTGGCGCACAATGCTCGGAATGTGCGTATGTGGGATGGAACACCTGCACACATTCTGATACACATCGGGGGGGGATTTTAATTAGAATTCTCCTCCTCCAAATCCAAACTTAGTTCTTGAAAGGTAAGGCTAGGTCGGTTATGGTTCCTGTAAGGAAAATGGGTCAAAAATAAGTGCTCAAACAACCTAAATAGGAACGAAATCGATACCTTATCTCCAATACGGTTGCCAATATGTTGTTTTTGTTTCGTCACTTGGGTGAGAAAAACAAGGGCACCTACAAGTCTAGTTGGGAATGCTAGACAAGACATAGGTTAGTGTATGAATTAAACAATCCAAGAACACGAAATAAACAAACAACTAAAGAAATAACTAAGTAAATGAAACTAAAATGCATAATAAACTTTGAACCAAAATCAATCAACCAAATGACCAATATTATGCCACCAATGGATAACTGTATTAGTTGGAAAACACCGTAGAGAAAGGAGGACTTATGGATCCCCTCTTCCTCTTTGGGAGGGCTCTTGAGTCCCTTATTTGAGAGCTTCAGCTCTTCTTACAATGATAAAATAGAAAGAAAATGGTGAAGAAATCCAAGCTTATTCCCTCAAGAGGTGAGAGTAATAGCTTATTGAGATGTTTCTAGAATGATCCTAGAAGAAAAGATGATCCTTGGAGGAGAATTGAGGTAGCATAACAATACTATGAGATTCTTAAATTCTTAGTGTACCCATGGCCTCCATTTATAGCATGTATTTGAGGCAATATCCAATAGGTTCTTAGTGTGGAAAAGGGGCCCTTTAGGGCACCCTTAGGTCTTTTACCAGCCCCCATTCTAATTCATCTCAGATTTGAGGGTCAAATCAAGTTAGGAGTTGGTATATAAGTGGGTGAGGAGCTGAAAAGAACCATAAATTCTCCATTCACAGGAGTGTGTGACGTTTCTTGTACAGATTCATGCATATGGTGCATTATGCACTCTATGGGCTTCTTTGGCCCGTGCACTGTGCACGCGCTTCCTTTAGTGTTTCAACACATGTCGATTTTTTGACCAGTTGTATAGTTTTTGCCCCTTGGGAATGAATTTTCGGTGCTGCAGGTGAACTAACAGGTGTTTGGAGATGATGTATTCATGTAACCATTTGCATGCGATGTTGTGGACGAAGTTTTAGTGATAACAGTGATTTTGGATAGGTTCATTTGGGTGATGATGCACCATGAAAAATTGTTGGAATGGGAAAGGTAAAAATAAAGCAAAGGAATGGAAACCAATGGTTGTTGAAAGAGGTAAGACATGTTCCATATCTAAGGAAAAATCTAATTTCAACAGGGAAGTTGAAAAGTGATGGTTGTATATCCATATTTATAGATAAGGTGTGAAAGGTCACCAAAGGATCATTGGTGATAGAAAAAGGAGAGAAGGTAGGTACATTGTATTTATGTACTAGTAATATTGTCTCTTATATCTCTTTAGATTCTACATGAGTGGATACAACATTACATCATCATAGGATTGTACACATGAGTGAGAAGGGAATGAAGATACTTGTACCAGAAAATAAAAATGTACAACAATAGGATAAAAAGGCTCCTCAAACTCCTGTAGGTTTTGTTAGAAGATCTACTAGGTTAGGTAGACCCCCTGAATGATACTCTCCTTCATTGTATTATTTATTGTTGATTTATTATGGTGAACTAGAATTTTATGAAGGGGAAATGGAGGTAGACACTAAAAATAAGTGGGAGCAAGGAATTAAAGAGGAAATGGATTCCCTAATAAATAACCAGACTTGGGACTTGGTTCAGTTTCCTGCAGGAAAAAGGGCATTACAAAATAAATGGGTTTACAAGTTGAAGGAAGAATATGGAGGTTGTTATCACCTAAAAAATTCTAATGAAAATTTATATTTCTGAAGAATGTTGATTAAAGACTAGTGTTAAATTGGCATCAACTAAATTGCTTGTGGTTTAAAATGAAATGTTTAGCAAATAAAAAATTGATCTTATTAAGCCAATTCTGGCTTTTCTTATCACTTTTATGCTTTTGAGTTTTTGGCTTACATTCTTTATGTTCATTTTGGCAAAATATATTGGCCCAAGGGCCAATCTCTCGAAGTCAAAGCCTGAGACCTGCATCAACGCACCCAAGATCTACATCAACATACACATATCAGTATTATCCACAACATTCAAGTTAAGACAAAGCCTAAGCATCAAACACAAGCTACATGGAGGAAGATCCCACAGGAAGGGCTTTACAATGCTCTATGTGTCAGATGAGATTGGAACCTTTGTGATATATAAAGATTTATGATGTTACATTCTTCATGCATGTAGAATAAATCTTATAGATCATATTAAAAAATGGATAAATCTGATCTCTCAAGATCTTTGTGTGTTAAATTGGTATTTGTGAATGTTGGAAAACAATTTTTGAATGTGAAAACAGGTGTTGGAGAATTTCAATGACCCGAAGAACCCGTTTTTAATTACTATTTGTAGGTGACACTACAAGCAAAAAGATGCATAGCACATAAATAGAAATCAATTAACATTTTCCATAATGCAAGGCGCTCGAGTTGTAAGATGACAAAGGAGTAGATTTATGTGTGCAAGTGCTAAGATTGCACCGAAGAGGATACGAATGATCCTTCAAATTTTGGGTTTCTAATATTTGGAAGGATGGTTTCTAGCATCAAAGACATAAATAGAGCTTGTATCTTGTTCCAACTACACTGAATTTCAATCTAGGAATCTGGAAATTTTATATGGACAAAGAGAAAAAGACCAATGAGCAAGTCAATTAACAGTATGTTCATCTATTTGAACTTAACCCTCAGTTCAACAGAAAAAACTATATGTTGTATCTCAGATAATTATCATAAGGAAGGTGGTGTCAATATTCCAAAGGTTATGCAGCCATTTATGCTAGACATTGATTTCATTCCTTTTCAAAATGGTTCTTTAAAAAATCAAAGACAAGAAAACAAAGCTTAAGGTGGTTCTAGCAGAAGACAAGGCTCCAGATACTAATAGTTTACCAATTAAAGAGTAACCTCAACATAGTGCCCAACATGTTGCGTTGTGAATGAATTCAGGAGAATGAATGGAACTTTTTGTCTTGTGCAAGGGTATTTTCCACACGAAAAAGCCAAAGGAATACTTTTCACACTAAATTTGAAAGCACATTTTGTGATTTGATTCAGTTGTCTTCGTAATTTGTCTGAAGGTTATATAGTATGCCAAGGACAGAGATAAATGTCATGAAGATCTTATGAGGGGAATGTGTTCCTACATGAGAAACAGTTTGACCGAATGAAATAAATTTCAGTTAGATGATCAATTTTCTATTGAGAAAAGGAGCTGCTCTGAGGACTATCATTGTGGAAAGATTGAAACAGATAAAAATTGGACAAATCATGCAAACATCATTTTCTCTTCCTTGTTTGTATACAGAGTACTAGATGGAGGTGTGCATGATCACATGTTTGAGGAAATCATACGCTTGATGTGGATCCTAATCTTGAAGTCATGCTCATCAGTTGGGGAGGAAGTAGTGGTTCCATGCTCAATATGGTTGTGATTGTAGACATAAACGAAAGACTATGCAGGGGATTGAAGGAATAATTTAATCAACGTCCTTAATGTTTAAATGCTCAATAAAAATTTAGTACCAGAGAACCATTTATCTCTGTTGTTATCTATGATAGCATAAATTGGATTTGGCTCGTTCTCAGTCGGATGGTACACCAAATCATGAGATTGATTTCGTCCCTAAAATTGGAGAAATATAGCCATCCAAATCATACAGGAGGCGTTCCAAAGGTTCAAAGAATAAAAGACAGGTTATATGAACAGGAGTTTGTATTGTATTTTCTTGAAAATATAAGCCATAGATAGAAGGGAAAGAGAGTTGGAATTATCAGCTTTAAGGCCAGTGCAGAATTTGAAGGAATTTTTGGTTAAAAAATTTTCTGATCTTGGATCAAAGTAATCAAAGTGGACCATGGAATGTATTCCACAAGACTATCTGTGAATTAAGAGAGGAAAGTCAGTGAAGAAAGCTATCATTGGTTTAGCTTATGAAGGACAGAGTATACCTAAAATATACTTTGAATGAATATGTTTGAAGGACAGAGTATCAAGATTAATGGAGGAAATTCAACTTGCAGTTACCATTAAATCTTCAATCTCCTATTTCTAGTTGTCAAATATTTCCTTGCAGATTTTGAGGGGTTCCTTCCAAAATTCATGGACAATCAGAGTAGATAAGTCGTAGAATAATCCCGGATTTGATGGAAACTAATTAAGAGTCAAATGTGATTAAGGGCAGGGCATTCCAAAGGATCTCATTAATAGTTCCAGATTCAAAGGGATTGGCAGAAGATGTCAATCAATCACACATTTGGATGACAGAGCAGTTTTTTATGGAAGCTAGAAAATATTTGTTCAATATTTTTAGGTAGACAAGTAGCAAGATGACTCCAAATCACAATTTCAAGGAATTTGACTGCATTTGTCTCATATTTATTGAAAATACCATAGATTATTTTTAGTTTATGGTTATGATTATTTCCTAAGAGATAGCAAGAGTTTGTTTATTTTACTTTGTTATTTAAGTTATCATTTGGAAGGTAATGGGGGAGGGAGGAGGTGAGAGACCCAAGAGGAACTGAGGACAGAAATATGGATACATGATTTTAATCCTATGAGGCATGTTCATTTTAATATATATCTTCCATTGAAGATCTATGAAGGTTGTTTTATCCGCATGTCTTTCTATTCTGTTTTTCTTTTCTTCTACTAGGATAAAATGAAAAATTTGAGAATCAAAACTTTCCATTGATAGGTAGATCTATGAGAAGAAGATATTCTTCTGTAGCATGCCTATTTTATCATTGTATTATTCAAGTATCTTGATTAGTTCATTTGACAGAAAGAATCTTTCGTTTGATGAATTTTCTTCTTTATGTTTTCTTCTCCATTCTTCTATCTACACAACCTTTGTCTGATAAACAGGTTGAGTGCCTTCAATCTTTAGGATATGTTGACTCCATGCCCAATGCAACATTTTATGGACCTTTTCTTCCCCTTCTCTCCTTCTCTTCATTTTAATCCATTCATATAAACAAATTTACACATCTATATTCAAATGTTTCTAGGCTCACCTCATTTGCATTCTGAGGGTGACTTCTAGAGCTAACATTTTTGGCGTCATTGTCAAGGACGAAGCAACGAAGAAATATTCCCTGGGAGAATGAAAATGATCATATATGCTTCTTGATGGTGAACAAGAAGAGGACATATGCTTGACTGCATATATTTCACCATGGCCACTCCACTGTCCAAATATTAATAGGCGACTCCAGTAGATCCAAGTATGGAAGCCATTTCGGCTCAAAGGTTTTCTTTTTGTGATTTTTCGAATGTAGTTGGTTTTCCAAACCCAATGCTTAGCAGAGATGAATGGGGAGGTATCCTTCCTACATTTAAAGGGGAATATTGGGAGGTTCTAGATGAGCATCTGCTAGATTTTCATGAGTTTATTCATGAATGTCAGATTGTGCATAAGGATGTCCAAATCAAGATTTCCAAATACTCTTTTAAGGGAGAAGCCCTTGATTGGTGTTGATCTCTTCCAACTTCAAGTATTAAATCATTGGAAAATTTTCATGATGCTTTCAATTTATTTTGTAAAAAAGAATTTTCAGTTGAAAGTCTTTTCGAAAATTGTTGATATATATTTGAGAAGTATATTCCGCGGAAAGCAATTTTTTCTTCTGATTGCAAGAATGAAAAGCATTTTGTTGAGGAAGATCTTCAAGATACGATTGATGATAGTACTGATGATTGTATAGTTGTAGATGCATTAGATCTTGTATCTAATGCACCTATTGTCTTTGATTTGAATGAAGAAATAGTTGAAGAAGGGGTTTTTTCTCAATTTCTTCAAGAGGATTCCTATGGTATGTTTTTACCTGTGATTAAAGAGAAAAATCAAGAAACTTCTTATCAAGAAAAAATGTATAAGGAAGCATATGATACTTAGATCTGATCAGGAGCATTATGGAATTGATAAATATGAGTTAAGACAGTACCTTTATTCTTTATTTCAGCTAGTATTTTCTCATGTTTTTATTGATCCAATAGCCATTTATATGGAGTCATGCTTCTCAGAAGTTTTCGGCCTTGCAAAGTTTCGAATCAAAGAAGATGGTGGTTGTAAGTATGTGTTACAAGTTAAAATTATGTTACACATAATCAAGTTTTCTTTTATTTTTATCTGCATGCAAGGAGTTTTTACAGTCAGTTGGATGTTATCATGGTTTCATTGGAAGCATGATTACACATGATCAAGCCATTTTTTACTGGTTAGAAGTAGGAATAAGACAGAAGAATAAGCTCACCATACAAGCATGAAGATTCTTTTTAGTTTGTTAGTTTGCAGCAGTAATTTTGTTTTCAGTGGTTTCTATATTGGGAAAAACCCCTTACGGACTACACTAGGGTTCTAAAGTGCAGGCAAAGCTAACCATCTAAAGTCTCCTACTTTTAACAACTATCCCAACAGTACCCCACAATCATACATAAGATGCAAAGTATAGGGATACGATAGGATTACCTTAAACCCAGTGTTCGATGTCGATCCCTTTGCACTTTGTTGTTTTCCGACTGCAGATCTCCTCCCAAGGCCAACTTGCATTTACCAAAGGAAAAACAAGAAACTACGAGCATGCATTCTATATATTGATTAATGGGTTAGATATCATGAAAAAATATAAATAAATCATAAAGATTGAAGATATCATTTGGCGAGATGAGAAAATTACTTCTTTATATTAATCTCACAGAGTAGCTTACAATATGAGACCAGCAACTGCTCCTCAAACTCGGTCTTGGGATCCTCTTCACCAAGGTCCAACTGATTCCACGTATATTTCTCCTCTTCAGTTCTCTCTAGGGAAATGGTAATGGTTTGCAATGGAGGAAAAGGGATGGAATAAGGAATTCTGGCTCAAACTCACAATGTGGTGGCAAATAATTGGGGCAAAGGGGAATACTGAATTGGGAAGAGTTTCTTTTATCTCATGCTTCTTGTAGGAATGGGACCCCAACAACTTATTTTATATGCCAAAAATATAGTTATTCGATTGGGTGACCAACTATGTGTGGTCAATTGGTTAGGAAACTACCGAAAACCCTGTATCCCCTTGCAACTTTTTATTTTTTGAAATTTTTGTGAGTATATGTGGGTTGTAATGGTTCAGCTAGTGTATGTACATGAGATGTAGAGGTGCAGAAAGCATTTGTATGTGGGCAATCATGGTACAGGGTGCGTACATCTTCAAAAATATGGTTTTTAGAATATCTATTCAGTGATGGCTTTGGAAAAAATAGCAAGTAAGATGGCATGTTGTCGGGTATACATGTATGGTGCAATTTAGGGTTATAACAGTGGTGTGTGTTCAAAATTTGAATAAATATTGCAGAGATCTGGTGGCAGTATGAATTACTCCACAATCTCATTGGACTAGGCATAGAATGAATGTGTATGCTTGCAAAGCCAAAAGTTTGCAAGTTATGTTGCACAGATGCACAAAGGAAAAGGCACAAAGGTCTACGGTTCTTGATATTTTCTCTGTAAAATATCATCCCCAAGTAGGAGCCATCTTCCAATGAAAATTTGTATTTCTGAAGAACGTTGATTAAAGACCAGCGTTAAATCGACATCAACTAAAGTGCTTTGTTTTAAAATGCAATGTTTAGCGAATAACAAATTGATCTTATTAAGCCAATTTTGGATTTTCTGATCAGTTTTATGCTTTCGATTTTTTGGCTTACAGTCTTTATGTTCATTTTGGAAAAATATATTGGCCCAAGGGCCAATCTCTTGAATTCAAAGACTGAGACCTGCATCAACGCACCTGAGATCTCCATCAACATACACATATCAGTATTAGCCACAACATTCAAGTTAAGACAAAGCCTAAGAGTAAAACACAAGCTACATGGAGGAAGACCCCACGGGAAGGGATTTACATTTCTCTATGTGTTAGATGAGATTGGAACCTTTGTGATATATAAAGATTTATGATGTTACATTCTTCATCCATTTAGAATAAATCTTATAGATCATATTAAAAAATGGAGAAATCTTATCTCTCTAGACCTTCGTGTGTTAAATTGGTATTTGTGAATGTTGGGCAACATTTGTTGAATGTGAAAACAGGTGTCGAAGAATTTCAATGACCAGAAGAACTAGTTGCTAATTTCTATTTGCAGGTGTCACTACAAGAAAAAAGATGCATAACGCATAAATAGAATGTAATTAAAAGTTTGCATAATTCAAGGCGCTCGAGTTGTAAGACAACAAAGGAGTAGAGTTATGTGTGAAAGTGTTAAGATTATGCCGAAGAGGATACGAATGATCCTTCAAATTTTGGGTTTCTAATATTTGGAAGGATGGTTTCTAGCATCAAAGACATACAGAGAGCTTGTATCTTGTTCCAATTGAACTAACTTTCAATCTAGGAATCTGGAAATTCGATATGGACAAAGAGAAAAAGAGAAATGAGCAAGTCAAAAAAAATGTCCATCTATTTGAACTTAACCCTCACCGCAATAGAAAAAACTATATGTTGTATCATAGAGAATTATCAAAAGGAAGGTGGTGTCGAGATTCCAAAGGTTTTGTAGTCATTTATGCTAGACATTGATTTCTTTCCTTTTCAAAACAATTCTTTAAAAAATCAACGCCAAGAAAACAAAGCTTAAGGTGGTTCTAGAAGAAGACAAGGCTCTAGATACAGATAGTTTACCAATTAAAGAGTAACCTCACCATAGTTCCCAACATGTTGCATTGTGAATGAATTCGGGAGAATGAATGGAAATTTATATCTTGCGCAAGGGTAATTTCCACACGAGAAAGACAAAGGAAGACTTTTCACACTAAATTTGAAAGAACATTTTGTGATTTGATTCATTTGTCTTCGTAATTTGACTGAATGTTATATAGTGTTCCAAGGACAGAGATAAATGTTACAGAGATCTTATGAGGGGAATGTGTGCCTACAGGAGAAAAATTTTGACCAAATGAAAGAAATTTCATTTAGATGATCAATTTTCTATTGAGAAAAGGAGCTGCTCTGAGGACTGTCATTGTGGAAATCTTGAAACAAATAAAACTTGGACAAATGATGAAAACATCATTTTCTCTTCCTTGTTTTTATACAAAGAACTAGATGGAAGTGTGCACGATCACATGTTTGAGGAAAGAATATGCTTGATATGCATCCTAATCTTGAAGTCGTGCTCATCAGTTGGGGAGGAAGTAATGGTTCCATGATTATGATGTGTGTGATTGTAGACAGAAACGAAAGACTATGCAGGGGATTGAAGGAATAATTTAATCAATGTGCTTAATGTTTAAATGCTCAATAAAAAGCTAGTACTAGGGAACCATTTATCTCTTTTGTTATCTATGATAGCATAAATTGTATTTGCCTCATTCCCTGTCAAATGGTACAGCAAATCATGAGATTGATTTTGTCCCTGAAATTGGAGAAATATAGACATCCAAATCATATAAGAGGCGTTCCAAAGGTTCAAAGAATAAAAGACAGGTTATATGAATAGGAGCTTGTATTATATTTTCTTGAAAGAATAAGTCATATATAGAAGGGCCAGAGATTTGGCATTATCATCTTTAAGGCTAGTGCAGAATTTGAAGGAATGTTTGGTTGCAAATTTTTCTGATCTTGGATCAAAGGAATCAAAGAGGACCATGGAATGTATTCCATGAGACTATCTGTGAATTAAGAGAGGAAAGTCAATGAAGAAAGCTATTTTTGTTTTAGCTTATGAAGGACAGAGTATAACTGAAAGCTACTTTGAATGCATACGTTTGAAGGACAGAGTATCAAGATTAATGGGGGAAATTCAACTTGAAGTTAGCATTAAATATTCAATCTCCTATTTCTAGTTGTCAAAGATTTCCTTGCAGATTTTGAGGGGTTCCTTCCAAAATTCATGGACAATCAGAGTAGATAAGTGGTAGAATAATCTTGGATTCGATGGAAACTAATTAAGAGTCAAATGTGATTATGGGCAAGGCATTCCAAAGGATATCATTAATAGTTTTAGATTTGAAGGGATTGGTAGAAGATGTCAATCAATCACACATTTGGATGACATAGCAGTTTTTATAGAAGCCATAAAATATTTGTTCAAGATTTTTAGGAAGACAAGTAGCATGATAACTCCAGTTCAAAATTTCAAGGCATTCAACTATAGTTGTCTCAGATTTATTGAAAAGACCATAGATTATTTTTAGTTTATGGTTATGATTGTTTCCTAAGAGATAGCAAGAGTTTGTTTATTTTACTTTGTTATTTAAGTTATCATTTGGAAGGTAATTGGGGAGGGAGGAGTTGAGAGACCTGAGACAAACTGAGGATAGAAATATTGATACATGGTTGTAAGCCTATGAGGCATGTTCATTTTAATATATTTCTTCCATTGAAGATCTATGAAGGTTGTTTTATCAATATGTCTTTCTATTCTATTTTTATTTTCTTCTACTAGGATAAAATGCAAAATTTGATAATCAAAACTTTTCATTGATAGGTAGATCTATGAGCATCATATATTTTGTTGTAGCATGCCTATTTTATCATTTTATTATTCAAGTATCTTGATTAGTTGTTGTTGGGGAAAAGCACCCTACGGACTAGCAAATAGAGTTTAGACTTTGCATGCAGATATGACCGAATAGAAATTACTCTCTACCTTCATCCCTAGATTTAAATCCCCTTTTCTTAGTAAATGCATGGAAAGATCAACCTACCTTGTTACCGGCGTTTGATGTCGATCCTCCGTTGTGCTTGATTACTTGTTCGCAATGCTCCTTCCAAAGCCGACATGCATTCAAGACGAGCAACAACTATGCATGTATGCTACTTATATACTAACGGGTTAGAAATCAAACATAAACTAATCAAACCATAAAAAGTTCATGAATTGGGACGGGAAAAGCATTCTCTTTATTACTTAAAATGAGTCAACTTACAAAAGTTGAGACCGGCCACCGCTCCTTGAAGAGTCAACTTTACAAAAGTTGAGACCGCCAACGGCCCTTTGAACCCATCCCTGGCTCCTCTTCTTCCACAATTCCTTCAACCGCTTTTGCTTTAAATCTCCTTTGGCATTAGGAAGGGCTAAAGGGTTGGGATAGTGGAATATGTAAACAAGGTAGAGTTTTGCTATATTTCTCCTCTCCAACGTGGTACCCTACCCCTTCTTTATAGGCTAGAAGGAGCTAGTTATTTGAACAAACCCTCGGCCATGCATGTATCGAGCCTGTTTCAACTCACCCATATCTTTTGTTCCGTCAATAAATTTCTTTTTTTCATGCTTTGTCGGTCCACGCGGGCCGCTTTGGTTAGCTAACGCAGTACACACGCAGTAATAGGTTAGGCATCGTGCAATTGGTTAGGGCACGTGGGCCTTTACACAAGAGGATTTTCAAAGAGTTGTTCAGCAGTGTTTTTGGCAAAGAAAGGATATGAGTTGGCCTGATGCCAGGTAAGCATGTGTGGTGCAATTTAGGGTTATAACATTAGTTCATTTGATAGAAAGGATCTTTCGTTTGATGAATTTTCTTCTCCATTCTTCTATCTACACAACCTTTGTCTGATAAACATCTTGAGTGCCTTCAATCTTTAGGATATGTTGACTCCATGCCCAATGGAACATTTTATGGACCTTTTCTTCCCCTTCTCTCCTTCTCCTCATTTTAATCCATTCATATAAACAAATTTACACACTTGTATTCAAATGTTTATAGGCCCACGTCATTTGCAGTTTGAGGGTGACTTCTAGAGCTAATAGAGGAAAAAAGTGGTACAAGGCTAGACTTGTTGTAATGGGGTTTGGAAAAAAGAAGAATATATTTTTATGAAATATTTTCTCATGTTGTTAAAATGACTTCAATTAGGACTATTTTAGGTCTTGTGGCAGTAGAAGATTTATATCTTGAATAGTTAGATGTAAAAACAAATTTTCTCCATGGGGATTTGGAGGAAGAGATTTATATGCAGCATCCACATGGGTATGAGGTCAGAGGGAAGTAAAATTTGGTATGCAAGTTGAAGAAGAGCTTGTATGGCCTAAAGAACGCTCCAAGGAAGGGTTATTTGAAGTTTGACAGTTTTATGACAGAACAAGGTTATAGTAGATGTCATTCTGATCATTGTGTTTATTTTAAAAGGATAGAAAATGGAAGCTATATTATTTTGATATTGTATGTAGATGACATGCTTGTTGCAGGGTTTAATATGCAGGATATAAATGTGCTCAAGAATAAATTAGCTAATTCATTTGCGATGAAGGATTTGGGTTCTGGAAAGAAAATCCTTGGTATGAGAATAACAAGAGACAGGAAAAATCGCAAATCGACATTGTCTCAGGGTGAGTACATAGAGAAGGTGTTGGAGAGGTTTAGAATGCAGAATGAAAAACCAATTAGTACACCTTTAGAAAGCCATTTCAAATTAACTAAGGAAATGTGTCCCAAGAAACAGGAGGAGATAAAATACATGTCCATGGTCCCTTATTCATCAACAGTTGGCAACTTGGCGTATGTGTAACGACCCCCGTCGTTACGATAGGATATGATGCGTAACAAGAGATAAAAAAAAAAAAAAAAATTTAAAGAAAGGAAGTAACAACAACAACAGTCAATCAACGTAACTCGATGACGAACACAATGCACACAATCCAGGCAACAACTTCGATGAACAGTAACTAGAACCTTCTCGGCGAGCGGGTGACAATCACATTAACATTATAAACCAGAAAAACCCTAGTCATAAAAACAACTTCATCCACATAGAGGCGCAAAACCCTAATTCAGGCTTCATGTGTGTTTGTCGATCAACGGGCGCAATGATCCATTCATAAGGTATCACGTCTCCACCTTGTGATCGAGGTGCTAGGGACCCACGCGCAATCAAATGATTCCAAACCTTCTACCGAACATAAAATCTAACGCACCTAATATCCACTGGAACTAACATACATTTTTACTGAAGATGGTGTTTTAAAGTTGTAACTAAAAGAGAAAGTGTTAAAGGTGAAGAACTGATAGTTTGTAAAATCATAGTCTAACTTCTATAAGCCTTCCTTATTTCATTAAAACTTTTCGCATTAAAACAAGGTCTTAGTAAATGCTTAAACATATTCAAAACTGATATCAAATTGAAGAGTCCTAGATAAGGTGAGGAAAATAACTATGATCAAACCTATATTGTTGTAAGGTGAAGGATAGGGTCTAAATTACCAAGGGAAAATGGGGTGTGTTAAAAAGAAGACATTTATAGTTTGCAAAACTACCACCCAACTTTTATAACCCCTTTTCAATAGAAAAGGTTGTATTAGAAAACCAATATTATAAACAACGAGGACCTATCACCTTTATCATTAGGAAAAACCAGTTTCAGATATATACAAATAAACAAGTATATCATCAAATGCAGATTTGGTTTAAAATCATTAACCACATTATGCAAGAAAATAATTGGTGTCATCAGCCTAATTAAAGTATTATAATTACTTTTTAGTTGAAAATTTCTCATAAACATATTACTGAACCAATACCAGTTTTGAAGAATCAAGTTAAGGAATAGAACACTAAATTAAAAAGGTAAAAGTTGAAGAAATCGAGATAGGGAATAGAACACAATTATTAAGGGAAATTTTGAAGAAATCGAGATACAATAAGTTACATGGAACTAAAATCAATCTGCGTACTTGGAGACATAAATGTAGGCATAATGCCAAATCTAACTGAAATAAATTGTACATTAAGGAAGCAGCCTCAGTAAGGTGAGTGTGGTTGGGATCCATATGAGTAACATGGAGAAGTGCGCCTTTATTAAATTATACACACCAGCTGGGAAAAACACCATTGCTGGTAATCATTCAGATTAAATTTAGATATAATATAATGCCATTTATCATTGTCATACACGTTCGTTGGTATCTGTGCTAAACAATCTAACTATAAAAAAAAATGGTTTAACAAGATATTCACGCGATCTGTTAGCTGTTGTAAAGAGTAAATTTATAAAAACATTTCTTGAATTTAAGGGATGACCACAATATAGAAACCCAGTCTCAATCGGCCGTTGTAATTATGCCAGAGAAAAATTTCCTAAAACACAGAAACTCTGCCAGCACGGATCGCTAAAAATAAATCTCTGTGTAGTTTTTAAATTCAAAATTTAGATAGCATTATAATATCAGTGTATTAATAACTCTAAGTCATTGGCAATAAATTCTCTGTGTAGTAATAACTGCAATTCAATTAGCAATAAAATTTTCTGTGTAATAATAAATGAAATTCAAAATCTAATTGTTGTCAAAAGGGAAATCAACACCTGGAAAACCGCTCAATTCTAGGACGAATCGTTGTGATGCCACAAATGACGGTTTAGGAGCAGAAATTTGGGTGAAAAACAAATGCGTTAATCATCAAATCATTTAAAAAAAACGTTATACAATAAGGATTGAGGATCCAGGTTATACAACAAGCATTAAGAAAAAAGCGTGACACAGCCATGCATTATGAAAAAATCGTGACAGCCATGCGTTATATTGGAAAAACCAGTGGCTATAACGTGTGGTGAAACAGTGGCTAGAATATTAAAAAAACAATGAAGTTAGTTGACCGGTACAACTAAGGAAGTTGATTTTTGAACTAGACTACAATGGAGAGATGTTTGGATTGACATTAGGCTTGACGAACAAAATAAATCGAAGAAGTTGGTGTCGAATGGAATGAAATGCGTTAAGCAACTAGGATTTCTAAGTCTGTCGCTCGACTATGAGGTTTCCTATAAGATCACAGTGGTACTGTCTGATATTCTCAGAAGTCCTCAGCAACGTAGATGTTGCAAGGACTACTTCTAACTGTAATGCAGTAAAGAGGAGATGGTGCTTCTCCAATGTACAAGAAAACTTCTGAGAGATGACTCTAATCCAAATATCAGTACAAGATTTAATTTTTTTGACGTGACAAGAGATGGTACTAAACATTGACTAGGTTAGCATTGCAAGTCATGAAGCTTTATTCGTTAAAATTTCTAGCGCAGAGATACAAAGGATATAAGACGCAAGATAAAAAAAAAACAGGCCTAGAGAAAAAAAGAATGGTTCATTGGGTAAAGAGAGGGAATAAACGCCCAGGAGAGAATTCCTTGTTGGGTAGAGAAATGATTCTACACTTATTATACATGCATAGCAAAGAAGGGAATTTGAATATAAATATTTAACACTGGAGTGAACAATCAATTTGGTTCCTGCCCAACTGCTTAGGCACACTCTAATAACTTAAAGGATAAAGGAACAAAAGATAAAACACAAACTGCTTAGGCACACTCTAATAACTTAAAGGATAAAGGAACAAAAGATAAAACACAAACTGCATCCAGACCTTCTCCGTGGAGAACCAAATAAATAAATAAAAAAGAAATCAAGGTGTTGTTCCTGAGATTAAACTTAGGGCTCAAAGAATAATGTCAGGCATCAAGAATTAAGGAAAGTCGGTTTTAAAGGTGCTTTTTCTTGTGTTAGTTGTGTAAGAGTTAAATCTTTAAATAAAACTAATATCTGAACAGAGCAAAGGTCGTATTTCGTCATCTGAGTCAATTTATCAAATTGAACGAGGAGAAGAAAATTACAAAACTATTAAACAAACTAAGGCATCAATGACAGAAGAGTCTTACCTTGTTTATAGTCGAAGGAAATGTAGAATGTACTCCGGAAAGAATATAAGATGTAGTGATCCAAATAACAGGCAGGTCTTGTATTTGCTGATAGCAAATACAGAGGAAAAACTTTTTGCTAATCAAATACTAAATGAAATGTAATCACAGTAGATGTTGTACTAAATTGTGATCATTCACTTGTTCAGTAGTACCTTAAAGAGAACGGAAGATATGAAACACAAAGAGGGCACATAACTCAAACAACACAAAATTTGGAATCTCTATCTGCACTTGCATTAATACTCACAAAAATGAGTTTTCTCAGTTACAATACGACAAGAAGTAGCATGTGATTAACCTTAGAAAGTTATACTTATACAAAAGGTTCTCAACCTTAAACGGTTGGAGTTCCCCTTATTTCTAAAATAGTAAAAATTACAAAATGTAAAATGCGAAACGTTTCACTTGCATATTTTATGTGAGTCTCCTCATTATACTGGCAGAGGCGTTTTCCTCTCTAGTTCTCCAGTGGCGAAACGAATAATGTACACAAGTTATCTCATTTGTTTCCAACGGTGCTACCTTTTCCTTTCCCGATACATTTGATGCATTTGCTCACAAATTGCGCCACTAGCCTGGAGGGCTCTGTTAAATTATTATCCTCAAAAATATATAATTTATTTTCCAATTGAGGCAATCTTTCTTCCATTCATCTATCTTTTGAAACTATAGACTGTAATTGCAGACTAGGCTTCACTAGCCATCTATTTATCTGAATAATATCAACTTGTTTTATTTGTGAGATTTTGGCCTGAGCCTCCTCCATATTTGTCTTAATGTCAAGTTGATGTTTTTTTATGTCAATCTATCCCAGTACTCCAAAGCTATCTTCTTTATCAAGGCCTAATGATTCTTTGTTGATTGAGTGGAAATCCTCTTCAGAAAACTCCTTCACTTCCTTAGCCATTTTCCTTCTTTCAGCTATGCTAGATTCCCAGGTCTTTAGTATTATATCACCTCTGGTCTATTCTGAAACAGAAAACCTTGAATCCATAGATACTCCTTCTTTTGCTGACGACACAATTGCTTCTTGGAAGGTAGCTTGGGCAGCAATAAACTCTCTTTCTCTTAAACAAATGTTATTTAATGCTTGATCTATCAGCGGAAAATGATCTTGGACAGTTTCAACCTTAGTGAGAAGGCTTTGTTGTGTTGCTTATATTTCCTTTCGCACTTCCAATGCCTGATCTTGGAACACTATAATTATATTTAAAATCATGTTTTCGGTAGAGCTAACTTTGGCTTGTAGTTTCCTTACCAACGCATCCTGTTGGGTGGCCCGTCCCTGGCTCGCCTGTATATTCCTATGCATCTCCTCGAGGTTGGATTTGATTTGTTGGATTTCCTGTTTGTTGTTGGCTCTAATCTGCTCGAAGCCCTTGTTGACCTCGCTCCAGACATTCTTTTCTACAATCTTCATTTGATTCTGCAATTGGCTTATTTGCAGATCTTTCTTCTTCAATCGTTCTTTTAAATTTCCTACAGAAAATTGGTTAGATGTTGCAAAAGCCCCCAATGAATCTGCTACTTCTTCAGCAAAGTCTACCTCCTCTAAGGCTTCTCCATCAATTAGCACCCTGTGTCTTTTGAATGTTGAACCTTCCTTTAGGTGCATTTCTTTCTTCACCACAACCTTCCTTTTCTTGTTGAAAAAGAAATTGGAAGGAGGCAACTCTTGAACTGAAATGGGTGTGAGGTCCTCTATGAATACTACATCTACATTTGGGTTCCCTCTGGTGAATTGTAACAGTGTGATGAACTAGATGGGGCTTCTGATTTCGGTGGACAATTGTTTCCCAACCGCATTTGTAGTTGATTTATCTGGTGTAAACAATGGTCCTTCTTCTCCCTCCTTTGTCAGCATCTCTCCTTGATCTTTGGATTGGTCACCTAATACATTTGTCGATGGGATATCTTCTTTCTAAGTCGACACCTTAGTCTTCTCCAAACTTCCCCGGATTTCTTGTCCACTGGAGCTTACTGCTTTTGAGCTTCAGGTCTTTGTTTGTCGTGCAACTGGAGACATCGGGGATCCTCCTTGTAACACTATTGGGCCCTAGATATAATCAATTTTATGAAAGTTATAGACACTTTTTCCGAATGTACATATGTGTTTTTCATGTTTTGGAGAATCTTTTTGAAGAATTTTATGCTAAAACGGCATGATCTACACCAGGTATGTATGATTTGTGTTTAATGTTGATATTGTGTATAATTCACCACGTTTTTATGTTTCCAAGGATATAATTCATGTTTTTTGGTGTTATAGGGAAAAAATGCATCATGTTTCTTCTTCCGACACTTAGTTCGACACTCCTTCTAGTACTCGATCCGGTACCCAGACCGACACTTCGTCCAGCACTGTGTCTTACACAAAAAGGGTGGGTGATTTGGTGGTTATGGTATTGGCGGCCAGTGGTGGGCGAATCATGAACATGGGTTTTTCTCGTGCTTGCCCCCTCTAGCTACTGAACCCTTGATAACTCAGTTTAAGTTGTTAAGCAAGGTGATTATTGGTTCGCTCTATTTTGGCAGTTAGGGCACCATTAATGTAATTTGTTGATTTTAAAAGTGGTTCGACCCTCCTATAGTCGATCACTTGGTTTGTAAATATTATAAATACCACTGTGGTGGTTAGATAGAAGTTAAGCAGTAGAAGAACCAGTGTATTGGAGACAAACACGATTTTACTCTGTTTTTCCATTTTTCATTGCCAGATTATATAGAAACTGCATTTTTGAGTTTTCATGGTGAAATCAAATTGTTGAGTTTGTGGTGTGCTTTTAGGACGTGACCACGACTTGCTAGGGGGGACACCAGCAGTCTGGTAACTATTCTTTAAGTTGTTCATGTATTTTATAGCTTAGATGTTTCTTTTTATTTCATGTACATGCATTGTTATTTTGTTAATTAATTTGCTATTGTAGTTTAATCATTTTAACTCTCTTTTGCAAGTTAGTATGAAGGCTTGTGTTAGTATGCATTAATTTTGTACTTAGGAACGGATTTGCAATTTCATAGACTAACCTCGGGTGCAATTAGATATTAGATTATGTTTTATTTATGATTTTAGAATTAAATTTAAAATGGAGTTTAAAACGGAGTAGAACAAAGTTTTAATTTGAGTTTTCTTTAACAAGGATTTGATGGATGGATAGGATTAATTTCAGTTTTTAATTATAGATTGCTTATTTCATTTTTATGTAGATATTGCTTAATTAGTTGTTGGTTAATGTATTTGGTAGTTTACTTTTTAATGTCATGTTTTAATTTATGATCTTAAGCATTTTCCTTATTGCAGTTTGAATTGTTAAGATAGATATAACATAGTTTCACTTTATGTATTTTCTTTCCTAGAATTAGATTGCAATTACAATTCTTAGTTAATCGTTGAGTTTAAGTATGAATTTTTCTTACATAGTATAGAAGTACAATTATGATCTCGTTATACTGTTGATGGTTAATAATCACATGAATATGCAGGGTAATTAACATTGTTTCCATAATGGCTAAATTCTCATTGGATTGTTTAATCCATACCTTTCACTTTGCTATTGAGATCAGTGTAGAGCTTATACCACTTGAATTATCCTTTGTTGTCAAGTGCCATCAAGATATTATACGACACCGGATACATTCACACAACCACCAACACTATATTTGAGTTTTCATAGGTTAAGATATAGTTTCTTGCTTTTGTAGATCAGAAGATATAGTTTCTTGCTTTCGTAGATCAAACAATATAGTTTCTTGATTTCGTAGATTAGAAGATAGTTTTATTGATGCTATAGGATAGTTGTTAGTCCTTCGTGTTTTCAATTAAATAGATTTCCTTTTATGAATTAGAAATAGTCTTGAAGTTTGAATTAAGAATATAGTTCACTTGCCTCTTACGTTAGATAGTTGTTCAATGAGAAGTTTTAATTAGATTACTTGCAGTAGAAGTTATCTTAGAGTAGTTAGTTGTTTACTTGCTTTAATAGGTTAGCTAGTTGTTTTGCTTACTTGTTTACTTTCTTTACTAGAATAGTTTCTTGCTTGTTTATTTACTTGTTTTCATAGGGTAGTTTCTGATTGAATTTAGGTAGGCAAGTTATGTAGTTTGTTTTTTTTATTTGCTTATCATTATGCTTAATAGTTGCTTTCTCTCATTATTATGAACTAGTTTTCTTTACATAGGGTTTTTACTTGCTTTCTTAGAACTATCCATCGATCCTTGGTCCAAAAGTACTTAGGTTACATAGTTTCAAGTTTCTTAGTAGGGTTTGCTCATTAGATAGTTTTGCTTGAATAGATTAACCCTTAGATAGCCACTTCCTTAGTTAGACTATACTCCTACCAGCCCTTCTACCTTTGGCATATATTTTGCTACAACTCTAAGTTTACTTAACTTAGGTTGACAATTTAATTGAGGTTTTTTAGTGTGTTTTTAGTGCATATATAACACCCATCATTTTTGGTGCCGTTGTCGGGGATTTTTCTCAAGGTAAGAAGTAGTTAGGAAATAGATCATTCCTATACCTTAGAATTAGATTAGTGGTGGGGGGACTTTAAGATGAGAGGTAAGAACCTGCACATATGCTATTGCAGGCTCCCCCAAACCCAATG